>JARFJB010001390.1:972500-1147500 GCA_036346205.1 Vesta saturnalis | reverse complement strand
TTGTGATGCAACAACTTGATCGACATGTACTGCTAGGACTGCATTATCGTCCGCGTACGTGGCTTTTATAGTTTTTTCGGTTGTCGGCAGGTCCGGGATGTGCGTGAGATACAATATGGCTTGCAAAATTCTGCCTTGTGGTACAAAAGATTGAATCGGAACAAGATTAGTACATTCGTCTTGATATCTAACTAGGCAAAACCTGTGTGTTAGGAAGTAAGGATAATGACGAAAGCGTGTGGAAGATTTTTTTTTTAATTTGAACAGAAGGCCTTCATACCAAACCTTATCAAAGGCTTGGCATGATGTCCAGAAATGCCGTCGTATAGTAGTTCATTTCTTCAAATACCAGGTTTATCACATTAACTAACCGATGTACTTGTTTGAACAAGTACAGCGGTTAGTTAATGTGATAAACCTGGCATTTGAAGTGTTATGCTGGTTTCGAAAACCGACCTGATGGTTGAGAATCAGTTTTTTCGTCTAGTATTGGTTTCATTCGTTTCAAAAGTATATTTTCAAAGATTTTCGAAAGAACTGGCAACAAACTTATTGGGCGGTAGACGCCAGGAATTTTTGCCAGGCCTCAGCAGCGTAACTATTTGTGTTACTTTGCACCGACCGGGGAAATGCCCTAGTGTCAATATTGCATTGCATATTTATTGTATAGCTTTGTACCCTTTAGTTGAAAGTTCTTGTAATGCCATACCGGTTATAAAGTCAAAACTTGGAGTTTTGCTAGTTTTGTTACTGCAAGCTCATTTATCATTCTCATCTTTCATTGGTCGAACATGTATCCGGGGCCTTTTCAGTTTCCTTATGGCTTTCCATAGCTAGTAGTCTGATACTCACCAAGGTAGTCCTGGGTTGATTGATTTTTAATTTGTTCTATTAGTTGTTTCAACTCTGATGCTTTGTTGAATTTTGATTTGTCCTCTTCGCTTCTTGTAGTTTTCTACTTTTTCCTAAGTTTCCTTTTCTCCGAAATTTTTTGTTTAGTTATTGTATAACATTTCTCCTTAATGTTCTCGCAGTTATAGTCTGGCGTTGCTGTCCATGCTGAATTTTGAATTGCTTTAGTTAAATTTGCAACTGTTATATACTCTCCTTCTTGGGGTCTTCAGCGTTATATTTAAGCTAATTAGCTGGTCTGATGTTGTTCTACACATCCACTTTATTTTCTTGCCGTATCGTGTTGGTTGCATTTGTCGTTGTAAAATGTGTGAATACAGTGTTTGTTGCAAAATCTAGTAAGTCGGGTATTTTTCTCGTCTGTGGGGCAATAGGTGGATTCTCTAGTCGATACTGCTGTTAAATTGTTTGCTTTTATCGCAGCGTATAACTGTCTACCTTTTAGTGTTGTTGTTCATGTTGTTCTATTATTGTACTTTGGTGGCCAATAGGATGCTTATGCGTTGATATTTCCCGTATGATCTTCTATTGCCACTGTTGTTGCTTGTAAATATTCAGTGCTATGACTCTGTAGTTCGTGGTGCCTGATTCCATTTCTTATTATTATTGCTGTTCGTTCTCCCAGTGTATCTCCGCCTGAATTTCCAGTGCTATATGTTCTATATATTGGTATTTGGAGGTGGCTTTTATGGGTAAAGTGCGACTCTGACACTAACAGTATATCTATGAAATTGATTTGTAAGAATCGTTTTGCTTCTTGTGCATGTTATCACAAGCCATTGGCATTCTGTATAGCTATTTTTAGTATTTGAGCCATTAAGACATTTTATTTGCTAGCGTTGAAATTAAATTCATCATTGTACCCATTTGGCTGATGAGCTCTTCCATCATGTTTCTTTAATTCTGTTAAATCGCTATTCTGTTGACTGGATGTAACTGGGTTTATTTGATTAATGTTTTTTATTTGTTGCGGATGTTGTTGTAAAATTTGCACGTAACCTATGTTAGGTAGTACATATTTAGTTGTATTGGGTGTTGGTTTACTTCTTAATTGTGGATATAATTTTTGCTGTAACTGTTTATGAACTATATATCCTTTATAATTGGCTGGATGGTTTCCGTCACAATTAATACATTGCACTTCTTAGTTTTTTATTTTTCTAGGACAATCTAACGTGAAGTGTTGTCCTACACATTTCTCGCAGCATGGATTTTTATTACAAAAATTTTTCGTATGGCCATATTGTTGGCCTTTGTATGTGGTGCTTCAGATGTTAGGCATGTATTCATCAGCAATTTTACTTTAGAAATTTCTTGATTATTGTCCTTTTGCTTCAAGTCGATGAAAAATACAGGAAGACATATATCAGTGCCTGGTTTCTTGACGTTTCAGACATTTGTAGCTTCGTGTCCTAATTCTTGCGTGGTGTACTTATTTTTTCTACGTCAGTGGAGTAGTGAACATTTTTTTAATATCACTCGGAAGCTTTTATCTTGTTTGGCTTTGCAGGTGTGGTATTCCGTGTTTTTGTCCTGTAACGTTTTGATAATATTAGTGTGTTTGGCTATCTTTCGGTTCTATTTTAACTTGATTGCTACTCAACGCTTTTGTATGGTACTTTTCCTTTGCTATTTTATCTAGTTCAGTGATTAGTGGCTTTGTGTTTTCTACGCCAGCAACAAAAATTGGTTCTGGTTTTGGGACCTTTTTTTGTTCTTCATTTTCATTACTATGTTTGTTCCCAAGCCTCTGGTATCAATTGTTTAGAAAAACTGTTACTTAACCAATAGTTTTTTGGTTCTTTTTGGCTAATATTACCTTCTTCGTCTGCATTTCTTGGTCGTTTGTGATTTTTTACAACTTGCCATTCATTAGTATGTAATGTTTGAGATAGTGTTGTCCTCTTACAATTTAATGTATTGTTTGGTTGGATAATTGCATGTTTGGTTGTTGCTGATTGTAATTAACAGTAGAATATTGCTATTATGGTGTCATCATCTGGGGATAAGACATATTGTCTGGCACATATAGTGCATTTTGGTTGTATATTGATGGAGCTTGTTGCATGTAGGACGTGTTTTTAAAAATAAGGGTATGTTGGCCATGATGGCCCAACCCAGTGATTATTATTATCACTATAACTATAACTTGCGATATAATTGACTAAATCTTAAAATGTAAAAATATTTGATTTATGATTTATTATTATCTTAGCACTGGCCTAGGCCACGCACTTATCTCTTTACACTTGATATTTAGCACACCGAGTACAATCGCACCACCTTACTGCTTGAAATTCAAAGATGGATAATTCTAACTTGAAGCATTTCTTTTACTGCCCAGATCCTTCCTCATATTTGTTACTTAGCTAGGAAGGTAACTAATTTTATTCGATTATCTAGGATTGGCTGGCATTCTCTCTTGATTTTAATACTTATGGCTACAACCTGCGTCACTGTAATAAACCACCCCATTTCTATACTGAGAGTGAGCTACCGACAGCCCTAAGTCTATCTTCTCTTTGCTACGGCAAGTTATTATGCAAAGTGAAAATTTGCACGTAACAGAAGCAGATAGGTTTTCTTACAAAATACAAGAAATCGGAATTTATAAAACATAGATTTAACTAGTCGTGTCCCCCAAAAACGTGGTAAATAAAACCAAGTTATAAAATATGCAAAACTGATTTACATAAGTTTCAAATTATTTGCTCAAATAGTTACCAAAATTTAATTTATGACCAATAAAGAATAATCAACATCAAGACCGCAACAATAAAATGATTATCAGTCATCATTCACAAAACACGAAAATGTATAGTTTAATTCCGGCACCCACGCATGTAGTCACACTTACGTGTGTCCGACGACAAAAGGTGGACAAAACTATACGATATGTGACTTCAATTGGACCTGGATAGCTGATTAATTACTTGTAAGCTCCTAATAGGTTGACAACAAAGGCTTTCAATACGGCAGGTTGTCGGTGATCCACTTACAATAACCAGTAACCCATGGATAGACGCCTACGATAACAAACACGTAAACCACCAATACAGCTCGTTAGATAATTTAAAATTTCTCACCAGAGATGACACATGGTTATTAGTGTAAAACAGAGTAAAATCATTAATTTTGTCCGTAAAATTGCGTGATAATTTCAGTGCGAGAATTCGATACACCCATTTTAATTATCTTAAACACAGTAGGCTTACTCCCACCAATGAAGCATCTAATAACTTGCCTAATTTCAGCGTTCACAAAATTATTCAACTTCTGCTTTAAAACAATTTATAAAAGTGATAGTGAACAGTATTAAACGTTGAAATTTTCCAATACTTATCAAGTGTCGTATGAATAAAGCGTGTTTTATAGAAGAAATTTTTTTTGCCAAACGTAAACAGATAAATCCATAAAAACGCATATTAAATTGGTAATTTAAATGTGTTTTAAATCATACATGGTGATGCATTAAAATTATAGCTTAAATAACAAATCATTTCAGCACTAAGGAGTCGTAATGCAAAGTTGATACGTAACAGAAATCGTGGGTCGTCCATGAATCATATTTTCTATCAAATATTATTAGAATACGTTCTCTTTATAACGCATTCAAACATTCAGCAACAGATATGAAATGTAATAATTCAAATCTGAAATTTCTGCCTAATAAATATCTTATTATCAGTATTATGTAGTTAATCACTGCAAAATGCAACTTAATGAATCCAAAACAAGTAAGTTTTGTGTTTTAGCTGCTTCAATATGAACAATTCTAAGATCAGTCATTGAGCCCAAACATCAAAAGGTTGATTACTCTTAAACGGTGTAATCCTTTATGTAATTTCCCACATAGAAACAATTAAATCTTATGATACTGGTTGTCTTTTAGAACTTTATACTAAGGAATCACACTTTAAACAAGTAAACATATTTTACCAATCTTTCACGAACATTTACAGATATTGCTAATATACTAAAAATCCCTAAATCTTATGATCTAAACCTATAATAATAATAGTAGAAGGCATCTTTGATTTTGACGTCACAAGACCGCCCACGTGGGAGATTTTCCACCCCTACGGTTTCTTTTCGGAGGCCATTTTCAACCCCTTGATTTATACCCTAATTTGGTTGTATTAAAAGCTTTTTTGACAGCCATGCTCTTTTTGTACTTGCTCATGTGAGGGGCACATTTTGGCCTTGGTCTTGTATTTGGGGTTAGGACAGGATGTTGGCTTCTTTTCGGGGGCCTTTTTTGACCCTTGAGAGGGGTTTTACCCCTAATTAAGGTCCTTTTGTCGACCATTTTTTTATCGACCTTTTTTATCGCGCATACTTTAGAGGCGTATTTAGGCCTTGAGCTTGGGTTTGGTCTTGGAGTTGGTCTTGGGGTTTAGGGTAGGGCTAAAGGCTAGGGGTGACAACTATTTTTGGTAATTATCTCGTAGACCATTTTGTTTTTTCTTGACCCTGTACCCTGATTGGAGGATCTAAGTCACTCCATTCTGATTGGTGGGGTATTTCAAATTGTTTTAATAAGGGAGCCTAATGCTAACCTGTAACTTGTGTAGGGCTTCGCAACTTGTTCTCGGCCTTCGCCCCTGTCGCGGCCCCTGGTAGGAAATGGTATGGGGCCCTAACCTTATAAGATAAGTGTAGGGCTTGGCCCCTATCGTGGCCCCCTTGCTGAAATTGTATATGGGTTCTAACCTAATCTTACAGGTGTAGGCCCTAGCCTTGTAAAACAGAACTTGTGTTAGGGTCTGCGCCCCGGCCCCCTTTAAGTTAAAATTGATTTTTAGCGACATCTAGTTGTATATAGACTAGCGAGTATTTTCTGTAATAGAAGTTGATCATGCACGCCTCTCTCTTTTTCTCGTTTCTCTCTCTCTCTATTTTTCGGCTCTTTCTCACACAAACAAATCAATTAATTAACTAATTAATCAAATCTCAAATAAATCATGCTCGATCAAATCAATCATATAAACCGAAATCATGCCTTACAGTTTGCGGAAACCAGCTTACAGTTCAAAACTGAATACATTAAAGTCTAAATTAAATATTACGTGAAATAATAAATAATTTCTACCCTAATGCAATGGTGCTTTTTACAGAGGCAGACTCTCTTTCTAAACCCTCACCACCTATACATTCGGAAAATTATGTCTGATTTATTTGCATGTTCAATTACATACACACAAAACTGTTTCATAGAAACGTGTTCACTAACAGTTACAAAAACCTCATTAAAAGGACTGGAAAGTAATATTTACTTATATATAACATACAGTTAAATTAAATTAACATGTTCTAAAAATATCAAATTGGTATAATGGAAATAAAAGGAAAAAGGTTTTAATAGTTTATTATTATACGCGAATTATCAATAACTGCAAGTTTAAAATCCACGAATACGTACCAGCTATTGTAGATCTGATTTTATGACGTCATCTTATTGGAGTAATAATACATTTAAAAATCTTTATCGACGTTTTTGTTAGCAATATCAAATAAAAAGTATATTAAAAAACATTCATATGTGTTTTTCTTTCTACTGTTCTAATAATAACCATACATTTAACTGAAATATTTTTATACAACGTATCCATACGCGGCCTCACTAAACACGTTTTCTACTTATGAATGATGGAATATAAACTGTCTATTGCTTTCCGATAATTAACTAATCTAGAAAGTAATACAGGAAACCTGATTACTGCAACTCGTGTTTAACATTTATATTGTACTTATAAATTTACATTCAAAATAAAACAAACGACGATAACATTCTTTAAAAAGTATGATTTTCACATTGATCGTGTAAAAGTCAGACTTCATCAATTTTTATATTGTATACAAACAAAATATCACCGTGGTGTTATAAATAAATGACAGTTTTCAAACTGTGTTTTTATATTGCATATATGTACATACAAATTGCTTTAAATAAACGAGTACCTAATTAAGTAAGCAATCAATTAAGATTTTCTAGTTTTACAATGTGAGTTTTGTAATAGGATTTATTATAAAGAAGTTGCATAATTATCCTCTGTCGTAAAAATTGTATTCTAATAAAGAACAGAGGCACGTAAAGATGATGACAAGTGTTTTATAATAAAAGATTCTATTTAATTAATTTAACCTGTTAACATGTGCCAAGGTTATTTTTATTTTATAGAAGCGGTTGGTCTTGGAATTTTCTTTAAGTTAACATGTATCAAGGTTATTGATGTTTTATAGCGGTTGACCTTGGATTTTTTAAGTTAACCTGTATCAGGGTTATTGATATTTATACAAGCGGTCAGCTATGAATTTTTAAAAGCAAACAAAGCGTTTATCTAACATGAGTTTAAATAGCATCCAGCCGAGGCTAACTGTTTTTTTTGTTTTTACAATGTAGTTTTTTTTCGTAACGCATTTATTATAAAAGAGGTTGCATAATTGTTATTATTACATTTTCTTTTAATCTCTATTTGTAGTTGCGAACTCTACCTATATACGAATTTTATTTACAACATACTTATTTTACCTTTAGAAAAGTCACCTTTAATCGACCTTGTAGTTAATCTTAGGTCTGACTTTGAAGTTGGCCTTGAAGTTATCCTTGTGATTTTTTAATGGTTTAATTTGACCTTGGAGGTGTACTATAAATACGTGCACTTGAGGTTAGTTAATTTAGTTCTGTTCTGAAGAGCATTGCGTTATATTTTGGGTTTGTTCAGTGCTGGTGCATTATCCGAAGAGGGGTTGAAAAACGCCTACAATATTATTACTTATAAGATGTTGTGTGGAAATGACACTATTGATTCGATAGAGCTTTATAACGATTTTGCGGAGGCTGCACGAAGAGTTGGTGGAATGTAAGTATATGCTTGTTTTTTATTTTTAAATTTTAAGTATTTAAAGCCCAGTTCAAGTAAATATGGATGAAGTGTTTGATAATGGTGATGATGAGATGCTGGAAACTTACTCAGTGGAGAATTTGATATCGGTATCTCTTAATCTTCTACTGTTTCGCTTACTAAATGAGTACATTACAGCAGCAAGGCCAATCGGGCTCTGACCTATCAACTCAGCAACAAGAGCTTGGACTATCCTCCACCCAGATGGATCATATTAATATAATAGGGGAATCAAACAGTAAATTCATAAAAAAAATGTAATACAGCATGTATTAGGTTTAACTTTAATGACGAGACGTGATGGTTGCATGTAAGAAAAAACGTACTATTAAAATGTTATTTATCTAACACACATCTTTTTACAGAGTGCATTCGAGGAGCTGTATTCATAAATTGTGAAGGATGTGGCGCCGTCAGACCGTGTTGGTATCACGTTAAGAAACCCAAATTTCCCAGACAAAACAATTGGTCTGCCTTTTAGAAGAGTAGACCAGTTGTCGGTAAGAGTGATAATGTCACTACTAGAAAAGGTAATGCAAAGCAATGCTAGCTCTTTTTCGAGTGACTTGTTAGTTTTAAACGTGGATACAGTGACGGTACCCGTTAGCTATGGACGCAAAAACTTGACGGGTTTAAAGTTTGAAGACTTTTGTAAGGCTAAGAAACAAGGTATTATCATTGTACCAGTAACAAACAACGAAAACAATTATTTGGCTCGAGCCCTAGTCATATCAATAGCATTTAGAAGTAACGATGCAATGCGTCATTGTATGGAAATGGGCTGTCCCTTACTTCAAGAGCGAGCTATGTAAACTTGCCAAAACAGTGGTGTAGATCTTAGCCAGGGTGGTAATTACGAGCATATTCAAGCATTTCAAAATCATTTAACTTCATATACCATTGTGGTTTATAATTCGCGAATAGGTAATTCGGTTTACTTTGAGGGTCCTAGGGAACATGGTAGAGTTATTTTAAATTTAATACTCGAAGACGAGCACTATAACATGATTACCAGCCTCACTTCAGCATTTACTTGCAGTTATTACTGTGAACAGTGTGGAAAACGTTATAATGTCAAAAAAGATCATATGAAATGTATGTATCAGTGTCCTGCGTGTCATCAAAAGCCACCGTGTTCTATTGAAAATCCGAAAATTGTTTGCAATGATTACAAGAGAGATTTTTATGGGCCGGAATGTCTTAAAAACCACAAAGACACTAAACTATGGACAAATTAGGTAGATGTTTAAAGTTTGTCAAAACCACCGAGGTAAAGGGTAAACATAGATGCGGATACAGTCGTTGTCCCACATGCATGAACGAAAAACCTATTGGGTATCCTTGTTACATGCCTGTTAACAAATCCCGAAGCGGTAGTAGTAATGGTAAAGCATCTATGTTTATCTTTTACGATTTGGAATGCATGCAAGAGAAGGTGTGTGAGGGGACGAATGATAGATATCTGCATGAACCCAATATATCTGTAGCCGCGAATGTTTGCTCCGTTTGCATCCAATACACCGACAATTTGGATGAGCGATGTTCGACGTGCAGCGAAAGAGTGCTCATTTTCAGGGAAGATCCTGTTCAATCATCTCTAGCGTATGTTGCCGAGAAAGCGCGAAAATTTAAAGTTACATGCATTGCGCATAACATGAAGGGATAGGATGGTTGTTTTGTGCTTAGATGCATGCTAGCTAACAATAATCTTTGGAAACCAATCGTCATCTCCAGCGGAATAAAACTAGTTTCTATCCAATGCGATGATATCAGGTTTATTGACTCTCTTAATTTCATCCCGTCATCACTCTCGGCATTTCCGAAAACCTTCGATTTCCCTTCAACTCATCCTCAAATCAGAATTACGAGGGTCCATTGCCACCACTTGAATTTTATTGCGCTGATCAAATATCCGGGAAAGGTCGACAAGAACTTTTAGATTGACCCAGAGTAATTATGTTTTTTAAGATGGGGGAGGAGATTGTGAAGTACTACCTAATGGATGTTAAGATCCTTGTTATAGGTTGCATTAGTTTCTGGTCGATCTTCATGACCCAAAATAAAGTCGACCCGTTTGAGGAGGCTACCACAATTGCCAGTGTCTGCAATAAGTGTTTCGTAGGTTTTTCCTCAAAGAGAACACAATCGGTCTTGTTCCAAAAGGTGGGTATAGACGTGCCGACAAGCAGTCAAAAGTCGCAATAGTGGTTACGTTGGATTGAACATTCACAACAAGTGACCACACAACATGCCGGGAAAGATCGTGCGTTTAGGACACCTGAAGGTGTTAACGTCGACGGCTATTGCGTCGAATCGAATACAGTTTACGAGTTTCGGGGATGTTATTGGCACAGTTGCGAGGAATGTTTCCCCAATCAAGCTAATATTGATCCTAAACTGGGTGTAAATACGTCCACGCTTGCGCGAAACGAGAACATTGCGACACGATCTCAATTTCTACGCAAGCGCGGATATAATCTTATGGAAATACGTGAATGCGATTTTAAAAAACAAATACATGCAAATGATGACTTAGGAGTATTTATACAAAATCTAGGTTGTCAAGATGACGAACCTTTAAACCCATGAGACGCGTTTTACGGCGGCCGTACTAATGCCAGAAAGCTCTACCATAAGTGTGACGGCATTAGCGAGAAAATAATGCACTATGACGTGTGCTCATTATACCCTTATCTAAATAAATATTGTAAATATCCTGTAGTTCATCCGAAAATTCATGTAGGTTTAGATTGTAAGAGCATTTCATTGAACACGGTAGAGGGTTTAGTTAAATATCGAGTACTACCCCTCTAATCTCTATCACTCTGTTTTGCCCCTAAAAATGCACGGAAAGTTGATGTTTTTGTTATGTAGGACATGAGGCGCTGAGCTAAATAAAGGGGAATGTGGACATAGTGAAACCGAGCGCAGTTTCGTTGGAACGTTTGTAGCGGACGAGTTGCGTAAGGCTATCTCTAAAAATTATAAAGTGTTAAATGTTTTCGAGACATGGGAGTATGAGGTAATAAAATATGATAAAGCGACGAAGCAGGGTGGGTTGTTTAGTGGGTACATCGATAATTTCCTGAAACTCGAGCAGGAATGTTCAGGGTGGCCTAGCCCATTGCACGTCAGAAGTCGAGAAGGCGCTGTACATAACGGAATATTACGTTAAAGAGGGGATTCAACTAGACGAAATGAATATTAAAAAAAATCTCGGTTTAAGGCACATGGCTAAACTAATGTTAAATTCTTTTTGGGGCAAGTTTGTTCCACGCGAAAATTTAACCCAGTGCAGTATTGCATCTGAGCCAAAAGACTTTTTCAAATTGTTTACGGATCCATTGGTTCAGGTACAATCCATAATGCCTATTAATGATAATGTAGGAATTGTAAATTGGGATAGACTGGAAGGTGAAGGTGATTCTCAAAAGCTATTAATGTATCCATATCCGCTTACACGACAGCTCATACACGTTTAGACCTATATAGTTACCTGGAAAAACTAGACTGTCGTGTTCTGTATTATGATACAGACAGCGTCATATTTGTCGCAAAACCCGGCGACTAGAAACTAACTTTTGGAGATTTCTTTGGTCAGATGACCGACGAGCTGGAGGCGTACGGCGAAGGAAGTTATATAACCGAATTTGTTAGTGCGGGACCGAAAAACTACAGTTATAATATGTTTTCAACCAGTGATCAAACAATTAAATCAACATGTAAAGTGAAGAGCATTACCTTATACTATAAAAACACGTGTTATAAACTTTGAAGCGATGAAGGATATGGTGCTTAGCAATAGTGAAGACTCTTTTTGTATATAATGATAGAGAAATAGTTAGAGACAGGTGCTACAATGTATTAACTAGACCTGAATCCATGCAGTACTCTGAACGTCGAAGGATTGAAAACTTTCACACCTTACCATTTGGGTATAAGGAATAAATAAAAGTGAATAAAGAAAAATAGACTCCAACTCCTTGGCTTGATTCATTCTGCAGCTTTGCATGTTTTCGTTTTGTGTGTTTTCATTTATGCGTTTTCGTATTTGCGTGTTTTCATTTTGCGTGTCTTTGTTTTGCGGGTTTTCGTATTTGCTTGTTTTCGTATTGTGTGTTTTCGTATTTGCGTGTTCTCCTTTTGTGTGTTTTCGTATTTGCGTGTTTTCGTTTTGTGTGTTTTCGCTTTGCGTGCTTTTGTATTTCATTGTTTTCGTTTTGCGTGTTTAAGAGTTTGCGTGTTTTGGTTTCGCGTGTTTTCGTATTTGCATGTTTTCGTTTTGCGTGTTTATTCGATTTCGTTTTGCGTGTTTGTTGCTGTTTGCGTATTTGCATGTTTTTGTGTTTCGTTTTGTGTTTTCGTTTTGATGTTTCGTTTGCGTGTTTCTGTTTTGTTTTTCGTTTTGTGTGTTTCGTATTGCATGTTTTCGTATTTGCATGTATTTGCGTGTTTTCGTTTTTGTGTTTTGTTTTGTGTTTTTCGTATTTGCAGTGTTTGCGTGTTTTGTTTTGTTTTTCGTTTTGGTGTTTTGGTTGTGTTTTCGTATTTCATGTTTGCAGTTTGCGTGTTTTGTAGTTTGTTCATGTGTTTGCGTGAGATGTAAGTTAAACCAAACCAGTATTTTTGGAATTGGAAACTTATTTTTTTGTAAGATGTGAGATATGACATCGCAAAGATCTGGCGAACATAACTCAAACATGTTTCTGTAACCACACTCTAATACATGCCCTAGGGCTATGTTTATAAACCAAGGCCTGAGCAAGTTCTTAAGATAAGTTAGTGTTAGAGGCCTCTTTTAAGATATACTGCTAGAGGGCGCTAAAAATCAATTTTAACGCAAAGGGGCCGGGGCGCATAACCTAACACAAGTTCTGTCTCACAAGGCTAGGGCCACTTTATTGGAATACAAATTTTTTATGACAGGGGCGAGGGTCTACACCTGTAAGATCAGGTTAGAACCAATATTCAATTGCACCAAGGGGGCCACGATAGTGGTCAAAGCCCTACACTTATCTTATAAGGTTAGGGCCCCATACCATTTCCAACCAGGGGCCGCGACAGGGGCGAATGCCCGGGAACAAGTTGCGAAGCCCTACACACATGTCTCGAAAGTTAGCATTAGGGTCCCTTATTGAAACAATTTCAAATTCCCCACCAATCAGGGCTACCAGAAATTTGCTTTGTAGACCTGGCACATTACAAGTACCACATCTGTTTGAATGTGTTTATGTAAACCTTAACGAGACCGGGATTGTGTAAAAGGTGTAACTAACTCAAGGCCCAGATCTTAAAGAAAGAGCCTCCTTCGAAATAATTTTTGTTTTTCGTAGTCGTCGGATTTATCAACATACAGCCTAAATGCATTTAGGTATTCCACCCATGCCAATGAAATTGAAAAATGCAACTAGGGGCCATCGCTTTGTATTGCGACTATATCAATATCCTTTGACCATTTCTTCTAAGGTATCTACTGTACCATTACATTTGTTATAATCCAAAATTATTTGGGGTTTATACGCTGTTTCTTGACCCGATACAATCAGGTCTGAATGCTGTGTGCTAAACAGCATAACGCTTCAATTTTTGTTTGGTACGTAGGATACTAATATGGCATCTTTTGTATGCAAAATTTCGCTTGAGTGTTCCGTTCGGTTTTTGTTAGAAATCAATTGTTTGGGTACCCCTCCACGACCTTTTCTAATTATCCCTGTAAGAGTTTTTGATTGCTGTAGAAGTTCCTTTGACAACAACAGCGAGGTCAAAAAGTTGTCCGTGGTTACACCATATCCACAGCATAATCCATTTACTAAATCCAAAACAACACGTTTACCTATAACAGAAAAAAGAATATTTAGCTCCATTTATATGTATTAGTCGAATCATACAAAGCCCAAATGTGTATGCCGTATTTATCTGGCTTAGAATTCATGTAGACCCTGAATGGAGATCTTCCACGAAAAGGCACAAGTTGTTCGTTGATACAAATATCAGGGTTCGGACCTTACAGTTTGATGCAACAATGTCATGTATTTTTCGTATTGGAGCTAGCTTATCTGAAACGCGCGTTTTTAGGCCAGTTGTTAAATCATCAAACCTTAGAAATCGAAGTAAAAACTTCATTCTGCCACCAGACGTTATTGCACAAAAAATAGGCCTCTGAAACGCTGGATTCTTCGTATTCCAAAATCGGTTCGTTATGTGCCTTGAAGCACCCGACAATAATTAATAATCTAATAAAGGCATACAATTCTATCTTATTAACGGGGTTCCAGTTGTCGCCTAAAATTAATTCTGTTTGAAAGCTTCAGCCTGAGTCGTCAAATTTGAGTTGTAATTGATCCTCCCAGGCCTGTTAGTTAGGATGTTCCTTGTTAAACGTTTGGTGCTTTTCGGTTTATGTTTATTCCACATGCGCGCGTGCGCGCGTGCGCGCGTGCGCGCGTGCGCATGTGCCATCTTTTGCCAACATTTTCATCTTGGTTTGGATCATCGTCACTTTCTTCTCCGGTGTCTGTTGAATTATCCTCAGTATTTGAGTCATTCGGTAATAGTACAGCCTCATTTTTTATTATTTCATTTTTTATAATTATAGTCATGAAAGTTCCTTTCATTAGCTATCTGCTTTAACCTAGTCGTGGTGAGAAATAGTCGGGTCATATTATACACCAAACACTAAATACCTAACTATACATTCGCCACAAAGTAAAGATAATGACTAACTGAAGTAAGTCGCACATCATCACAGTCGTAGGGGCGCGTTCTAATAATAGACTTTGATCATGCGCGCAGTGCAACATTACTCGGAATTCCATATGTAGACGGTACTTACCTAATATAAAAATGAAACATGGTGGACCAAATTCCAAAAAACTTTTTATACATGAAATACCGGGGGTCTTCTTATAAAATTTGAGGATACTAAGTACAATAATATAGTCAGGTAAAAAAATAATCAGTCAAAAATTAAAAATATTTATGCATGTATTGAAGAAGGTTAATCCTTTATGGTAACTCAATCGCTATAATCGTATTAAGGTTTCTGTATAAAGAACTTGAGTGCAAATTTCATTATACATTTGTATTTTTATTTATCCTTCATTTAGGGTTAGACGAATATTTAGTTTCTTTTTCGCTCTAACTGGTTGGCATACAGGAAGTCTAACACGTGGTGTCGAATTACTTGAAGTTAAAACATAGCATTATGTAGGTTGCGATATCATTTCTCAGAGCTGTGATTGTGTAAACTTTTCCCGCTAAAACCTATTGATAATTTTAGTTAGTATAGTAGTGCTAACACGATCTGCTTAGCATTCGGGAGGTAATTGGTTCGATTCCCATTACCGTCTACCCTGTATGAGTTTTTTTCAGGAGGTTTTTCTCATACACATGTAGCGGCATGGTCACTGCGTATACGCACACCATGTGCGGCTGTTTAGGCGAGTGCTGGGGTAGTATCTTTCCCCTCAGAACCCTTCCGTTCCTTCCGATCGTATCCTGACAACCTTCATCCTTAATCCTGCCATGCATATATACGTAATGTATGTATGTATGCTGGGAATTCACGATTGTGGCGGAAGGAGTTTAGGAAGCTCAAACAGCCTTCCTCCTTGGGAAAGGAATGAAATACGTGGTCTTTTCATTTCTCTATCTGTAACTTGAAATTGTTTGTGTCGATTCGTTAAACTTCCTAATTATTCATGTTTAACCTATTGTCTCTATCACTTGTGGTAATCAGGCGTCGACCTTGTTTAATTTCTATTTTTTACATTTATTTGAAGTTGGTTGTACACATTATTTACGTTCATATTAAATAAACCAATTTTATGAAATATTTTAAATACGTTGATTTGTATGCGGCTTAGTATATATGATAATTAAAATGTCCTGTTTTGGCTTTCCTCAGACCCTATCCTCTTTTTGAACTTTAAGGTTTTATTTTAAAAGGTTCATGTCGCCTACTGTGATTACTAAAAAGACAAGTTTAGCGACACTTATGTTGGTTTGATGAAAATAATGAAACTTCTGAGCACGCATCCAAAGTGCTCTAATAACTTTCAGTAGTTGCGACGTTGTATTTGGTAGATTGGCTGGGTTAAAGATTCCCAGTTACAATCGTTCTGCGGAAATCTAATGTGGTATATACAAATAATTAGCCTCGTATGTAACAAACACAGTTTGCAATAGTACCAGCTATTATTTTAAAGAATCAACGACATATCGTTTAGCAAGTTAAACTTAATTAATTCATTACCATCATTATTAACATTATGAATATACTTTATTACGGCATATTGTAATATACCTTACATTACGATGGTTTAAGGGTAAATATGTTCAAGAGAGAATGATAAGAAAAGTAAGATTCCGGAAAAAAACATTAAACCAGTTACTGTTTTATTTTAGAAGGAAAAGGATCTAAGGGAACTCAAGCACTTTTCGCTAAATTTAGCTCATATACAATACAAATGTTGGGACAAGTCTACCGTAGCCCTGCACATGTTTGATAAAAATCATGTAGTACATAAGGTATCCTTAATGAACCATGTTAGTAATAAGCACGGACTTGATTGTTATGAAAGTTTAGACATCTTCAAAAACAAACAAATTCTAATGAATAATGACGATCAAGGACATTTAGGGTACTCAAAACTCACTTTCAACAGATAATCAATGAAGCCTTACTCGCTGATGGTACATATTAGAAACTTTGTGTGGTACGAGGGTGTATTTTGTTTGTTATAAATCCTGCCACAGTTCCAGTGTTCCAGGTTTTTCTAACTTTGGAAAAGTTTAAGTGGCATGCTATCGGGGTTAGTGGAAACTCTCATCCCCCTGTTTTTAGCGCCACTGGAGAAAATACATTTTTTTTACTTTTTTTAAATTATCCGTTAATTAGTTAAAAAAGTAATAACCTTTCATGAAACTAAAATGAACGGTGTTGTAAAGGTTTGCTTGTAAACAAAAGTCTGCAAGTTCTCAAATAATTAACAAATTGCGATATGTAGTGTAATTTTCCCGTCAGCGTTTTGCTAAAGTAATATTTGCTTTAATCCATATTATTAATTCGATTTTGAATCATGATTAAGCGTAAATAGTTGAAAAATAAATACAAGTTATCTGTGTTGCTTAATTTCTGGGACCAGTTGTTGCAAATTTAATAAAAATAAAACTCAGGATAACACAAAAGCTATTGTAACAAACCTTTTTATGTATGTTTAAAATTTACGTTCATATTGGCAACTTAAGTACATTTCGTGTAGCGTTAGTTGCATAAATAAATTATTTTAAGTATTATACGTCTGCACATCCCTTTTCGCGCTTCGAGTCATTTTCGGTCATTGTGCAGGGTTACTTTGAGCGTCCTTCGTTCATTGCTTGAACTACATATTCAAGTAGAAGCCATTTTCGCTTTGTTTAAATTTTTTCTTAGAGTGCCCCATTTATATGGAAATTTTACTTGTACTCTTACCACTTATTTTACTTTGGGTTTAATTTTATTTTAACGTTAACAAGATGATGCAATAGATTTGCTACTGCGAAGTGGGATTTCAATTACCAAATTTTACTTTGAACCATGAAAAATCAATTCAGATTGGAGGTTTACAACAAAATTGGAATTGGAATAACCAGCATATCAGTCTGTTGGTTACTTCAACTTCCATTAAAATTGCGGAATAAAATTTAAAGTGATGAATCGCCAGCATTTCCTTATCTGCTGAAGTTCCAGTGACACCCAAAATCTAAAAGAAACTACTTCAGGTATTTCATATTGTTAATTAATTCACATTTTAGTTTAAGGCAGTTAATTAAGAATCACTAACATTAGTTTTTAAGAGATCATCCTTTTAATCAAATTAAGTATCGTAATAAAACTCATTGTTGTCGTTATTTTTTACTTATTATTTTCATGAGTTTTTTGTGACTTTTCTATTTTTTAAGGTTTATTTGTTAAACAAATTGGCGTCAGAGATTACATTATTTATTTTCAGGTTTGAAGCAACACCTTCTTTCGTCAATCTAAGCAATTCTATTTTTGTTAATAAGCAAACGAAATATTATTGAACCTGGACTTATTAATCTACCGATGAGCAAAGTGGCTAAAATCGTGTAGGTATCCATTATTTTAGATAGCTAATTATAGCTCTGGGCTAGAAGTATTAATCATTAAGTGGGTGAATTATTTATACGACACTCCGTAAAGATTACACTATCAAAATTAAATTCAAAAAAAATTTATTACAACAGTAATAAAATTATCAGATTACAATAGTTGTTCAAAATATTGGCCGTTTACTTGTTGCAAGCATATTCTACACCATTTTCTCATTGACAAACATGTCTTTGAGAATAACTCCGGATGAATGTATTCTGCCGCAGCTTGAATTTTTCTTTAGTTCCGACGATGGTTTCGTGCCCTAAGGACTTCATGAAGCCGCAGATAAAAAAGTCGATAGGGTTTAAATCGGGTAAATTACACTACAAATCAAAATTCATTAATTATCTGAGAACTTGCAGACTTTTGTTTAGAAGCAAATCTCTACAACACCGTTCATTTTAGTGTTATAAAAGGTTTTTACTTTATTAATAAAAAATGAACGGAGAATTAGAAAAAGTAAAAACAAATATTTTCTCCCGTGGCGTCAAAGATAGGGGGATGAAGGTTTCTACTAACCCGGATAGCGTACCACTGGTTAAATTTTTCAAAAGTTAGTTTATGTCAAAATATTATTTTCCTATTGAGCATATTGATCGCCAAATTTTAAAAAATATTTAAGGCCTTTTTGATTTACGGAAAATTTTTTATTTTGATGTCAATATTTAAACACCCTGTATTTCAGCAATTAAGCCCTATGTACCATGTATCAAAATTTATTAATTAACTAGAGCTCTCTGGGGTAGAGCATTGTCGGTCGAATATAGCAATACCCTGTATATCGATAGATGAGAAATGTTAATTGCACCAGCTTTTAAAACAAATAGATGATAGCCCAACACTTAGGTTCTAAATACACCACCAGTCGGTATTTAAAATAAGAAAACAAAACACCAACGTTAATCCAAACCTTAGGTCTCGATTTAAATAGCACGCGTGGCGTGATTGTCACGATAAATCAGCAAGGGTGGGCCCTTCGTCTCATTCAAGAACACGAGAGTCTTAAAGATTAACACTATTCAAATTACGCAGTTGAGAGATTGGGCACATGATTGGGGCCAACCAGAAACCAGAAATTAAAACTTGATGTGGATTTCAAGGGTTGGGCTTAGGCTTCCATTCAGTGCTTTCAACCACAGGTTGATACATATACACAACCACTAAAAGTCTGATACTTAATGAAAATCAACAACTAAAAGTATATTGTAGAAACAGTGTATGAGACCAGAAAAGTTCAAGTTTCCAATTATATTAAGCTGAACCTTCGTAATTTCAATACAATATTTTAAATAATCTTTTGTGTGTGTGTGTGTGTGTGTGTGTGTGTGTGTGCGTGCGCGTACGTGCGTGGGTGCGTGCGTGTGGGTCTGTGACTTTGTGCGCGTATGTGTGTGTGAATGTGCGTGTGTGTGTGTGTGTGTGTGTGTGTGTGTCTGTCTGTGTTGTGTATGCGTACATGCGTGCATTAGCTTTTCGAAGGTAATACGTTGAATGTAGAATTAGTGAAACATGATGTGTGGATTTCCAAAAAAGATGACATGTTTAAATAATTCACATTTTATCCATAAAGAACTATTTAGTGCAACTAAATATCTGAAAAATTGAAAACGTTTCCAATTTTTCAAATTTCACAGAATTGTTTCAATATCTGAATCAATTGTCAAAGATTATGTTACTACAGACGATGATAACAGTGTTATCGAAACGTTTAGTTTGTATATTCTTAATGTAAAAATACATTATAAAAAACCAAAAAGATGATTATTTTAAATATTCAATAGTTTTTTTAGAGACACTTTTTTAAAGAATGTAACAACACCAAAGCAGTTGATAGAATTTTTAATATAATGGCAGATGCTTATCAATTAATTATTTAAATGTTTTCTTTGCAATTTCATGCACCAATTTCAGTACTGGTCATCGACTTGGATTTTCTGTCATTTCGCTTTCAATGGATTTTTGTTTCAAATATTTTGTAGAAGTACTTGGCGTAAATTTGTCATTCGTCCGAAATATAGTAAATTATTAACAATTTCAAATTGTAAAATGGGCGCGTTGTACTCAAAAGCAACTCGTAAACATTTCTTAATTTACCTAATCACAATCAAAATATTACTTTACAAACGGCTGAAATACGTCTACGGTTTACAAAATATCGTCATTAACTGCAATCTACAATTATACTAAAAAATATTTACTTAGGGGACAAGTACCAAATAAGCGACATGAGAAATGTTTACATTCTAGAGTGGCATACTTGTCATAAAACAAGCGTGCCATACTTAATGTTATATAATACCTCCACAATTTCGTTAAAGGTTAGGCACTTTCTTCTTTTGGAAGGTTTTGATATTTTTACTTGAAAATTGGTTTGATTGGAAACGCGAAACTTCTTGTAATAAACAATTCCGAGCGCTGTCACACGTATGGACCATGTAACTCGTTCTTCTTAAATACCTAAACAGGGTTCACTATTTTTTAAAATGTATATCGGTAGCCTCTTTTATGTAGAATCCAACAGTGCAATTTGTTTTTAAATTAATTTTGTCCATTAAAGTCAAATTTTGCAATAAACAAGTCCGTGCGCTGTAGGACGTATGGACCATGTAACTCGTTTTTCTGAAATAATTAAAAAGGGTTTACTATTTTTTAAAATTGGTATCGATAGCATCTTTTATGTAGAATCCAACACTTTGTTTTTAAATTAATTTTGTCCATTGAAGTCAAATTTTGCAATAAACAATTCCAAGCGCCGTCACACGTATGGACCATGTAACTCGTTCATCTGAAATACCTAAAAAGGGTTTACTATTTTTTAAAATTTATATCGATAGCCTCTTTTATGTAGAATCCAACAGTGTAATTTGTTTTTAAATTAATTTTGTCCATTAAAGTCAAACTTTGCAATAAACAAGTCCGTGCGTTGTCGGACGTATGGACCATGTAACTCGTTTTTCTGAAATAATTAAAAATGGTTTACTATTTTTTAAAATTGATATCGATAGCTTCCTTTATGTAGTATAATTTGTTTTTAAATTAATTTTGTCCATTGAAGTCAAATTTTGTAATAAACAATTCCGAGCGTTGTCACACGTATGGACCATGTAACTCGTTTATCTGAAGTAATTAAAAAGGGTTTACTATTTTTTAAAATTGACATCGATAGATTCTTTTATGTAGAATCCAACCGTGCAATATGTATTTAATCTAATATTGTCCATTGAAGTCAAATTTTGCAATAATCAATTCCGTGCGCTGTCACACGTATGAAAGAATTAAAAAAGGTTTACTATTTTTTAAAATTAATATCGATAGCCTCTTTTATGTATAATCCAAACGTGCAATTTGGTTTTATACTAATTTTGTCCATTGAAGTCAAATTTTGTATTAAACAAGTTCTGTGGAAATCACTGATTTAGTTTACAACGGGTATAGATTTTGATTTCAAATAGTAGTAAAAAGTGAAAATGATCAAGATAGAAGAATATTTGTGTGTGCCGACCGAAATTCAAGAAGCCATTACTGCCTGTTTCAACTTGTTACCGAACAAATCAAAGGACATCTGTGAATCGCATGGAAGCAAGCGATCGGAGTGTTGGGTATTAATAAAGACACAATGTTACCGTATTTCCTCAAACTTTAGAGAATCTGTGCCAGCTCCTCCATGTGGACGAAAAATTCAATGCTAAGCAATTTGGAGATTCAGAACAATGTGCATATAGCGGAACATGAAAAGCTGAAAAGTGAATCCAGGACGTATAAAGCAAAATGACCAGGATCTTGGAGCAGCAAAGCGAAGAATTTTTACTAAAAGTACTTAAAAAGGTACTTAATTAACTTTTTTCTGCCATCAAATGTGATAGCTCATGAAACATTACATTTAATCTGAATTATTTTTCAGACGGCGTTACAAATGGGAATTTTTAGGATGTGTCGATGTCAAGAGGTAAGTAACATGATGAATGACGGTGTTTGAGACAAAGACTTTTACTTGTTTGCTTTGATCCCAAGCACCAAAACTAATAAACCATGAAGTTTCACAATTATCTTGGAAGTAATCTGTTAACGCTGTTGAAGTTTCCGCATCGTAGGTACAAGGGTAGCAAATGTACAGTGCAGCTGATCGACATTAACACTCTATTGAAAATACATTCGAAAGTCGCTTCATTTTTAAAACTACCAGAAGTACAGTCTTATAGAGGACATCGTTAAAACGTTCTTCCGCTACGCATTTGGCACTGAAAAGACACGGCGGATGGGGTTCAAATTCAATGCTACAGGATACATGGAAGTCTAAATAAAAAAAAAACTAAAACGGCAAAAAAAATTCAAGAAGTACGAGTGCCAAGATCGAGTTCTAACTTTTCTGCTAAAACAGTGCACGCTATAAACATTTCTATTTGGCAAATTAATTTGTTTGACAACATGGAAATGAAGTGAGTGTTATAAATAATAACTCACGCTTGATTTATAGGCTACATAATTAAATTCAAATAGGTATCATTTGAGTTATAATCAGGAGGTGTTGGATAAAATACAGGGTCCGCCTTTGGGAGATGATCCTATGAGTATCTGATAAACCAAACTTACTATAATTTTGAAAATATGGTGACAGCTTAATGATGTTAGGGCTAACTCATCTAAAATATTTTCATGTTCGTACCACTTCCGGTTATACCGGAAGTCGCTACTTAGTCGCTTATTTTAAATGGAACATCCCGTATATTAATACATTTTTGGATTCTATGTCGAATTTTAAGGTAAGTTTGTTAAATGAACTAGATACGAAATTTCAGTCGTTTTAAAAAAAAACATTTTTCTAATAAAATTGACAGATGCGGTCTTAGTAATAATTCGTTAATTGTTCTGTTCCTGTCAAACAATTTGAATAAAACTTTGAGGTGTTGAAGGAAAAGGTTTATTGCAACAGTCTGCAAAAAATGACATTTGTATTTTTCATAAAAATAAAATTATGAATGTCTAAACTTGACTATCAAAAAATGCAAGTTACTCAAAAAAAAACAAATGGAAACCCCCATTTTTTATTACTCAGATCGATTTAACGTCAAAAATTAAGGTAAGTTTGTTTAAAACTTTATTTACCTAAACGTAACAGTTTCATACTTATTATCAAAAAAGTTTCAATTTTAAAATTTGTGTTAAAAATGAGCTACATACTTAACTCTAGTATTCCTTGTTCGTGGTCACCATGGAAACTAAATAATTGAGAATTGAAATAAAGAAAAATATTTGAATAATTTACTGCAAAAAATTATAAAAATTGATAATTTTGTGATTCAAAAGTCATTTTTTCCAAATAGAAATTTTCTGTCATTTTTTTGAAATTCGATATACAACAAAGTGTAAAAATGTAATACTTTATGAGTAAATCGGAAAAAACTACTTTTTACTGCGGAGGTAATACATACTTATCAGCGCATCATTACACGATAAAGATATTTATTTCTTTTGTTTTTCTTTTGTAGTCAATAATTTAATAAAATTGTTGACAGTTTGTGTTTTTCTTGATGAAATGGCTTGACTTGAATACTCTAATACAGATTATTTGAATTTAATTTTAATTCACGGAGAATGTCATAGAGTTGTAAAACGAACAGTAAGAACAATTATCGAACGCTATCCTGAGCGCCCCCGACCATCAGCAGATACAATAAGACATGTAGTTCAAAATTTGGAACAGTTTGGCACATTTAAACACTCTGCGCCTTGCAGAAAAACTGCTATTGATATCGAATAGAATGAAGTTATAACTTTAGGATATTTCCGTGCCTATCCTTGTAATTCCATAAACGACGCGAAAACAGATATTGGCTTAACACCAACAACTATCAGAAGAATTCTTAAGAAATATAAGTTAAGACCATACTGTTTACAATTAGTTCAACATTTGAAAGAAGCGGATTTCTTGAAATATATCGAATTTTGTGAAACAATTTTGCACAAAATACAAGCAATTCCAAATTTTTTGACTAATATATGGACGGACGGAATCTAAATTTACGAAAAATGGTATATTTAATCGCCGAAACTCGCATTACTGGAATAACGAAAATAGCAATCCAATTCGCTAATGCCATTTCCAGGAAATTTGGAATTTTAACGTATTTTGTGCTATTCGGAATAACGAAATTTTTGACGTGTATTTTTACAACGAAAATTTGAGAGGTTTAAAATAGTTGATTGTTGCGATTTATGATTACAAATTTAATTTCTAGGAGAAAATTATCTTGAGATATTAAACACTCGAATTCAACCCCGATTAAATCTAGAAAGAGAAAATTTATGGTACCAACAAGACGGTGCGCCCCCTCACAACACCAACGCTGTTTCCATGAAACCACCCAGGTCACCTGATCTTACGCCAATGGATTTTTATCTTTGGGGTCGAATTAAAAATATTGTTTATGCTACATCACTAACGACTAAAGAAGATTACATTGCAAGAGTGCAAAATGCTTTCAATTCTCGTTCTCCATAAGAAATTCAAAGGGCCACAAATGAAGCCGTTATAAGACGGGTTCAACAATGTCTTGCGTCTAACGGGCAACATTTTGAACATTTATTGTAAATTAATTTACATTTGATCACGAGCAAGAAATACTAAATAAGCGACTTTATCGTGTAAGAATCGATAAGTATGTAGAACTACCTCCGCAGGAAAAAGTAGTTTTTTTCGATTTACTCATAAAGTATTAAATTTTTACACTTATGTTGTATATCGAATTTGAAAAAAATGACTATTTTTCTTTATTTCAATTCTCAATTATTTGGTTTCCATGGCGACCACGAACAAGGAATACTAGATTTAAGTATGTAGCTCATTTTTATCACAAATTTTAAAATTGGGACTTTTTTGATAATAAGTATGAAACTGTTACGTTTAGGTAAATAAAGTTTTAAACAGACTTACCTTAATTTTTGACGTTAAATCGATCTGAGTAATAAAAAAATAGGGGTTTCCGCTTGATTTTTTTTGAGTAACTTTTTGATAGTCAGGTTTAGACATTCATAATTTCATTTTTATGAAAAATACAAATGTCATTTTTTGCACTGTTGCAATAAACCTTTGCCTACAACACCTCAAAGTTTTATTCAAATTGTTTGACAGGAACAGAACAATTAACGAGTTATTACTAAGACCGCATCTGTCAATTTTTTTAGAAAAATGTTTTTTTTTAAAATGACTGAAATTTCGTATCTAGTTTATTTAACAAACTTACCTTAAAATTCGACATAGAATCCAAAAATGTATTAATATACGGGATGTTCCATTTAAAATAAGCGACTAAGTAGCGACTTCCGGTATAACCGGAAGTGGTACGAACGTGAAAATATTTTAGATGAGTTAGCCCTAACTTCATTACCCTGTCACCAAATTTTCAAAATTATAGTAAGTTTGGTTTAGCAGATACTCGTATGATCAGCTCCCAAAGGCGGACCCTGTGTATTATTTGATTTCTTTTAATTGTCACTTTGTAGGTTGGAAGGTCGTGTGTTGTTGCACAACAGATATTTGGCAGTTGCAGACAAAATAAGGTTTAAATAAATATATCTTCATTATATAATTATATTAAAATTATAAATCACATATAATTATAACGAGTTGTGGCTAATTCACATTATCAGTATAAGGTTATTTAAATGAAGTTGATTGTTTTCCAAAGCAGTGAATGTAGCGGATATTGTAACATTAACAATACATCTTTGATAAAAATTATATGTACAGCAAATAATCAGATTTAAGATAAAGGTTTAACCTTGCTATAAAAAGAAAATTAAAAATTATAACCGTTTATTATTTACTGTGCATTGAAGCATAGTAAAAATGAAGTATCGTGAGTATTTCTTACCCTTGCTGATTTTAACATACTTAACCTCATGTAAGCATTACCAAAAAATAAGCATATCTTTCCTGAAAGCTTTATTTCAGATGGTTCAGGATTTGGTATAAATTTTGGAGATTTTGGGTTTGATTTTAATATTGGTGGAACGAATACGGGTAATAATAATAAAAATAATAATGTTGCACAAGGCGAAGGAATATGGTCCTGGCGACTTAGAAATGGCGAACAGAATAGTCAATCATTTAATTATGCTATTCGTAGTTTTTTGGAAAAGTTTCCCTTATTTAAGGAAGTTGAGTACACTGATAATGCTGCGGTAATCTTAGCATTCGTGTTTGAAAATTGTTTTTAACATACTCTTTTAGGCATTCATTCGTATATACGACACGCTCCGTATCAATCCAAGTCTTACAGTATGTTATTAGTCCATATAGACTACTTTTTTACTAAATCGTTTGCGTTTTAGAACGAAATTTTGGAGTATATAAATAATATGGACAGCACATCAAGAGTAAGGGTGTTAAATTATTTCATGGTTACCTTGAACAATTGTTTGTTTATTTTTTAGGGCCATATTTTGTTTGTTCTCAATACAATTTTAAATCGCGTACCGGTAAGTATATAACTTTAAAAACAAGATAGCACCTTAGTGTACCATGTAATTAGGGGGTCTTTATACTGGATTCTGCTTCTCTTGCACCAAATGATAGAACACTACAAGTGAGTAACTGTAGCGATCGACACTAGATACTAATAATAAAATTTTAGGCCAAGTATAGCCTTTTCCTCAACAGCCTATCACCAACTGCTCAGGTAAATGAGACTTTCCTCTCTTACATTATTAAACTTACCGGTTTCAGCAATATTTAAGACTTTCTCTTCTCGGCCTTACACCGGAACAAAGGGTATGTGTACCCACTAAAAAAAAAATTTGAGTTTCGTCTTTCAGGGAGGTGTAATGGACTATCTAGTGCAAGCGTCTGCAGGTATTATGGTATGAGCGCTTTCTTTTGTAATTTTGTTCACTGATGTTATACGTTATACTCAATTAATTGTAGGTACGGCCAGGAGTTCAAATTGATTTAACACCAGAAACTGTGATTAAGGTGAGCCGAACAATGTTTATTTTCTTTATTGATATTTTAAGTCTTGCACTTGTTACTCGTTTGTAAACATCAATTAATCGAACTAAACCTAAACAATTTAGAGTTATGAACACATTCTACAAGTGCGAACGTAGGTGCAAGTGATTGACTGTCTGGGAGGAGAGGTGTGTGACTGCGTGCGTGCATGAGTGCAAGCCTGCCTGCGTTAGTATGTGGGTGTGACATCATTTAGATAATTGGCAATCTATTCTCGTGATGGTACTTTAAAACACAGCAGAAGAGAAAAGTGTAAATATAAATAAGTTTCTATTATAAATTCTTATAATTTACGAATGGATAACTAACACAGTGTTATATAATATTGCACATTATACGTATTTAACTTAACGTTATAGTAAACGTTATCGTTATAACGTTATAGTTATACGTTATACGTTATAACTGTTAACGTTATAACGTTATACGTTATACGTATATACGTTATACGTTATACGTTATACGTTATACGTTATACGTTATACGTTATACGTTGTTATACGTATACTATCGTATAGTACGTTATACGTTATACGTTATACGTTATACGTTATACGTTATACGTTATACGTTATACGTTATACGTTATACGTTATACGTTATACGTTATACGTTATACGTTATACGTTATACGTTATACGTTATACGTTATACGTTATACGTTATACGTTATACGTTACGTTATACGTTATACGTTATACGTTATACGTTATCGTTATACGTTATACGTTATCTGTTATACGTTATACGTTATACGTTATACGTTATACGTTATACGTTATACGTTAATCGTTATACGTTACGTTATACGTTCGTACGTTATACGTTATTACGTTATACGTTATACGTTATACGTTATACGTTATACGTTATACGTTATACGTTATACGTTATACGTTATACGTTATACGTTATACGTTATACGTTATACGTTGTATACGTTATACGTTGTACGTTGTACGTTGTACGTTATACGTTATACGTTATACGTTATACGTTATACGTTATACGTTATACGTTATACGTTATACGTTATACGTTATACGTTATACGTTCTACGTTTGTACGTTGTACGTTGTACGTTGTACGTTATACGTTATACGTTATACGTTATACGTTATACGTTATACGTTATACGTTATACGTTATACGTTATACGTTATACGTTATACGTTATACGTTATACGTTATACGTTATACGTTATACGTTATACGTTATACGTTATACGTTATACGTTATACGTTATACGTTATACGTTATCGTTATACGTTATACGTTATACGTTATACGTTATACGTTATACGTTATACGTTATACGTTATACGTTATACGTTATATCGTTATACGTTATACGTTATACGTTATACGTTATACGTTATACGTTATACGTTATACGTTATACGTTATACGTTATACGTTATACGTTATACGTTATACGTTATACGTTATACGTTATACGTTATACGTTATACGTTATACGTTGTATACGTTATACGTTATACGTTATACGTTATACGTTATACGTTATACGTTATATTCGTTATACGTTATACGTTATACGTTATACGTTATACGTTATACGTTATACGTTATACTGTTATACGTTATTACGTTATACGTTACGTTATACGTTATACGTTATACGTTATACGTTATACGTTATACGTTATACGTTATACGTTATACGTTAAACGTTAAACGTTATACGTTATACGTTATACGTTATACGTTATACGTTATACGTTATACGTTATACGTTATACGTTATACGTTATACGTTATACGTTATACGTTATACGTTATACGTTATACGTTATACGTTACACGTTACACGTTATACGTTATACGTTATACGTTATATATAGTCTTCTCGTCGAGAAGGTAATTTGACTTCGCCCATGTTGCCCTGCAGCTTTTGACGACTGTATTACGTGCCTTTTTGTCCAGCACGGTTGCTGTTAAGGCAAGTTTCAGCCACTGCAACTTTGTAAAAACCAAGGGCTCCAAAATTATTAGGTTTTGGCGAACGAACTTTAACCAACCAACGATTTCTTAAGATCCACTCCTTAACCAACTAGACCAAACCTCATTATGAGTTTGATTAACGTTTCGTTCTTTCTAGGCAACACAATTGGTTCGATCACAAAATCTAAACCTTGGAGTAAGTATAACATTTACAATCCATAGTAATATGTTTGTAATTGTTTAACAATTAATTATAGAGTAAGGTGATAGATGTTGAACAACTTATACCGAGCAACAAAGTAGTGCAAGTAAGTTTCTCTGTTTCTGGCGTAGAAACTGTTATAAAATTACAATGTGATTAATTTTTAGGAACAAATTAATAGCTTTTTACTTAGACTAACACCACAATCTAGAGTAAGTTTTTGATTGATAAGTAGCAGTATCAAAATGTATTTTTTTAGGCTCTGCTTAATAGCAAATTGAGCGGACTAGGTGCAGATGGACAAGTGAGTAGTGTAAATTAGTTAAAAAAAAATTTAATTTTATACTCTTCCTTCTAGGCCAAAATTTTAATTTCTCTTTTGAGATTAAGTGAAAATTCATTAGTAAGTGATTTCATTGTAAAACTAATTATATTAAATAATTACGTCTATTTAAAATAGAAACAACCTGGTGTTAAGATTCAAATCTCGAACGACACGATAGATACAGTAAGTGATTTTCCTTTTGTAAAAAAAAATAATTATTTTTTCTAGCTAATAAAAACGTATCAGCAAACTGGAATGAAGGATGTTAAAATCGTAAGTTACATTTGCTCAAAAAAATTTTTTAATTTTTCTAAATCTTACAGGAGATAACAATCAATAACCAAGAATCAATTGACGTTAATAAAATTTATCCAAATAATCCACAACAACAAGTAAGTGTGTAGAATGAACCAATTATTATCTATATTACATTCTCTTTAGAAATCAATCAAAATATTTTTGGACAGTTTAACATCTAATTCAAAGGTAGGCGATCCAAAAACTTTGTTCAATATAAAATATGAATAACTTTGGTGTTGTAGGATTTGATCAATAAGTACTTAATTACACTGACACCCGATCAACAAGTAAGTAATAGAGAGTGATTACGTCAGCTTAGAGTAATTTTTAGGGCAAAGTTCTTCAACATCTTATAAAAATAAGTATTGATCAAATTGTAAGTTGCATTTCTTAAACAAGTTTGGAATTATAAATACTATTTATTATAGGGACAACCAGGAGTTAAAATTTCGATAGATCTTGACTCTCTGAAGAAGGTAACACTAGTATTTAAGGATTAACATTATAATAAAATAATATACACAAACGGGCGCCCGAGCGTCTAGTTTAAGATAATTTTCATTTGTATTAAATATACTTGTGTTTTATAGGTTATAGATCTAAACGTACCTCAAAACGTAAGTTAATTCTTTACTCTTATCTATAACTCTAACTGATTCCTTTAGAAACCAAACAAACCTGAACGATTACCTCTAAATATTAAAAATATCTACCCAAGTGACCCTGTAAAACAAGTAAGTTCAAAGTCACTAAATAAAATCCACTAATTTTCTCTATTATAGAATAAAGTAAAAATTTTCTTGGAGAGTTTAACATCAGATGCACAAGTAAGTAAAAAATAACCAGATTTTATTTGGCATAATCTCATATAATTTTGTAGATTTTGATTAGTCAGAATTTAGGTAAATTAAGCCCCGAACAACAAGTGAGTACTACTAACTAAATTAATGAATGAAATAGTAATAAAAAAATTTCAGGGCCGTATTATTTTGTATCTTTCGGAATTAAGTGGTGAATCAGTTGTGAGTTAAAACTATTTGTAGGTTTTAAGAATTACATTATTCCTTGCAGGGAAAACCTGGAGTTAAGATTTCTTTAGATTTGGATAGTATACGAAAGGTTAGTGAAAACACTGTTCAAGTGTTAGGTTTAACATACTCTTTTCACAGGTTATAGATTTAGATAACGAAAGTCCTCTCGGGGAAGCAAAAGTGAGTAAACTTCAATTTTTTATCTGTCATCATAATGGTTAATTTTTATGTACAGCCTGAGGAAGAATATCCCATTGATGTTTATAAAATTTACCTTAATGATCCCGATAAACAAGTAAGACAGTATTGTTTTCTCAAAATAAGTATATTTATTGTTGATTTCTAGAAAAAAGTTACAATATTCCTTGACAGTTTAACGAAGGAATCAAAGGTGAGTTGATTACATTTTGTGTATCATAAAAATGTGGATTTTTTTAAGAGCTTGATTCGCCTCGTTCTTGGTGATCGAGATCCAGATGAACAGGTAAGCGTATTACGGATGGTTTAGGAATTAATTACATAAATTTGCTTTTAGGGAAGGATTATTCTCAACCTTTCAAAATTGAGTGGAGATTCAGTGGTAAGTAAAATATTTTATTAACTTGTCTTTATCGCGTAATAGGTTTAAATACAGAATACCTACATGAAGTTACGAAGGTTGTTTGTTACGAACTAAACGTCGCGTAGGTTTATACAATAAGCAGATTGCCGCCTAAACTCACCGAACACGGTGATGGTTTGTAGTAAAATGTGAAGAGTATGAAAAGTTGCTCCATAGTTCACATCTACCTTTAAACAAAATTAGTAAAAAAATAAGATAATTGTTTACATGGTAAAATGTAAAATGTCAGTCCGATAATATTAACTTTATTTTAAACTCTTAAATTTTTAAAGGTACACTAATATTTATCTAATAAGCTTATTAGATTTAATCAAATCCAAAACAATGGATAAACAATTGTTAAATAAATTTTGTAAACATTAAAATTTTAAAATAGTCGCCATACTTCCTAATGTTTGCTTCAAGAGCAAATAGTTTCATAAATATACTACAGTACCCAACTTTGTGGTGCACTATGGTACGGATGGTAACGGGAATGCTTTTATTGAATTAATCATCGTATATGGAATGATCCTCTGCTCATTCTGCATGTAAAATTGGCAGTCACGAATCGACCGTAAGTACTTAAACGTGTTATGGAGTATATCACGTATGGTACATAATTCGATATTTCGATATACATACATACATACATACATTGTTTGCTTCATATACAAAACCAAGGAAAACGTTTTAATAATTTTTATAAAACGAAAGTCATGTAATTGTATGATAAACACGTAGTTATCCTTTTCAAACCTGAAATTATTGGAAATCATCGAAATTGATTTATTGAAAAATTGATCAAGGTAACGGTGCAAAATTTACACGTTTTATCACTAATTCAATATCCTATCTAACCCTGCTTTTAATTACCAGTCAAGAATCTAAACAAACGTATAATAGTGCTTGAATGTCAAAAGTTCTTAATCCAACTACTAATTAGTGAATATAGTTGCAACCTTTTGATGTTCAAACACCTAAAACGACAATTTTGCTTTAATAAGTTTTTTTTTATTTATCATATAGCCATAACTTGCTTGTAATCACTTAGAGCACAACTCAGTAAACAATTGAAGCTTTCATTTCGTTTAAAAGCAACCACAATAACAATAAAATTCCACTGATCAAATATCCGATTTTAATTTGAATTAATCGGCGGTACATAAATATTTGAAGCTGCCCTTTAAAGCTTACGTACCTAAACAGCACAGTTCTTTTGCCATAAAACTGAATTCTCATATTTATTGCTTAATTTTTAGTTGTCTTAAAAGCGTTTTGTGTCACTAGGCATTGAACAAGTTAATACTTGATAGTCATACCTTTAGTACCATTCCTCGAAGTACCTGAATTTATCTACTATACTTTATATATAGAAAGAATCTCAACAAAACTCCTTTTCATTTACTTCTGTAGAAACGCGAACCCAGTGTTTCTGTATTCATTCATCTACAAAACAATGGATAAAATTTGTTCAACCATGTCTGAAAAACAATTTTTTAGTCTAACGGTCGGAATAGCAAAAAGTTTGTGAGGCAAGCTTTAGATCAGCCTAATTAAATTATTTAAACTAGTGACCAAACTACAAATTTATCAGGTGACTTCGTCCTTCTTGTAGAAGAACTAAAAATGAATATTTTCAAAGGCATCAAATTTTAACAACAAATTTTCCTAATAGTGTCTAATTGCATAATAAAAGAAGGCTTATTTCACAAATCTGTATATCCTATCGCATTACCTTATAATTCGATAATATTGATTTAATGCTTTAAAACCATTCACGTAATGCGTTGTAAAATCACCATGTCGTTTATTAAGGAAAATTAAGGTATAATCTTCTGAATCGCGAATTTAGATCGTCAAATTTATTCAGCTATTCGATATTCAACTCTATATAAAATTGTCATTGTACACTAAACATAACTTTTCTAAACGAAAACTCTTTTCTGTGTTTTTGTTGATAATAAAATTTTTGTTTTTCACCTTTCAATATTATTTTCTCATACATTTTCTTGTGTAAGATATTCAATCTTTTATACCATCACGTTGACAACTAAAAGGGGAATGAAAGCGTGAAACAAACTTATGGGGTTACGATTTAAATAAAAACTGCCTATGACATTGACAACCAAAATATTTTCTCTGCGATCCTTCATTCTGTGTATAATAATTATACGGAAGTACAGTTCAAGTTTGAATCGATTGTGACTTGCTTACGATAGTACATGAGTTAATCTTACTGCTATGACTTGAAACAATTAATTTTTTAATATCAATTCAATGATTATTAAATTCGTCAAACTTTTGGTGCACCATAACCAATTTCTATAGTACCATATTACAGTTGCATACAGCAATTACAAATGTGAACAATCAGTCGACGATTTAAATCTGCTGCATGAACACTTAGCCATTGCGTTACATGACATTACAAACCAGTTGACTGTGATCACTTCATGTCAGATATAATAATATAATACATATAACTAGGGAAGTGACATACAGTTATAACTTTTTGAAATCGATGTTGTAACAGAAATTGCCTACAATCGATACGCTCAGATGAAACTCAGCGTGCGCAGTGGAGGTGCGTAGGGTAATTCAAGTACCATACGAGTAAACCAAAATATCACACGCCCTGTAAGCGCTATAAACATCTTTTCCCTTTGTGTAGGTTTTCAAATACTACAATAATGACTATAAATTGTAACTTCTGTAACAACTTCACTAAACAATGAAATTAGCAATACCTAGAAAAATTCAGCTACCTATATATAACTATACATCGATATATAGTATATATATATATACATGTATATATATATATATATATATATATATATATATATATATATATATATATATATATATATATATCAATTGGGCGACACTGGCTTAAAACTTACATCGGGAGATAACTCATTAACAGCATGTAATACTGTTTGCTTAAGCAGGAATGTAACTATTCATTTGGATTTATTCTAAAAATAGCAACGTCATATGTTCACTAACTCTTGAGAAGTTTTAAGCTTCCCTAATAAATCCGTTGTATGCGATGATTAGTTTTATACATCTCATTAAAGTTTGCGATAAATTAGTAGCGCAAATTTACGTGATTATAATATTTAATCTTAACTCAGCTCACTAGCGGTTCAAATTTAGTGCAATATTACTCATTATCAAGAAATAATCTAATGTTATTTAACAACATAAACCAAATGGAGTGCTATATAATATTTCACTTAATTGACAAATAAATAGTGCAATATAATTTGAAAGTCAATTTTCCATAACTGCATAGTTTCATTATTACCGGATAAAAGATAATCGTGCTTAAAAACTTCGGGATACGCACATTCATTTTCATAACCGCTACAATACTGTCGTGCACATTTATCAATGGAAACATGCTTCAGCAATTTCCACATCAAGAAGCAACCAAAGTACGTTTCCCATTGTACTAGCTACCGAAATCTACATTGCAATTCAGAGATTAAGTTTAAATAAATTCTGGAATTCCATCTCAAGGCAAAGTACTAGATAAATCTTAACTTGAACATTATTTTTTCCGTACAACTTGACATCGACAATTTAAAAAAATTAAAAAACTGACTCAAGCATGGTTCCAGTGTGCACAGCACTTCACTTTATTACCATTTTCTCATCAGTTTTATTTACTTTTACTTATCATTCTATGTATCCGAACTTAAACAAGTAAACATAATATATATTATCTTTTACCCAACAATAATAAAAAAATACGTTTGTCATAAATGTAAATTTTCCATAATAGCTCTCCCTCTTCTATAGTTTTTAGAATACGCTAGTTTATACACCAATGAGAAAGCTTCATTTTAACAAGCTATAATATCAAATTCTATAGGAAATCTTTCCGCCGGAAATCTTAAAAGGGTGCACCATTCGTGACCGTCAACAGATTAAACACCAGAAATAGTAAATCAATGTGTACCATACAATTCAGGCGTCAATTACAAGTAAATTCGAAAGGATCAGCACGATTGAGAAGAGGTTAGGTTAGTGCTGAGCTCAATTTTAAATTACACCGAAAGCAGTTAAAAAATGGTGCAATAATTTTCGAAGGGACCTAAAAAATGCGGGAAAGAAACTATGTCTAATCTTTAAGAGTCCAGGTGCGCGAAGTAGGGAAGACGAACAAATCAAAGAGTGGGCCGGGTATGGAAAAATTCCTATTTCAGCTCTTGTACTCCATCTACATTGATGAAATATTTAACATCGGTTGTTAGCAGGGTCAAAAGATACGCAAAATCAATTTTCCTCATAATATACTTCAAAAACAAAAAAAATTGTTAAAATTGTAGACGGTATTCGACTTAATTCGATTGTGTTCGTGTTGCAATTAGACACAACTTCCCCGGAACAACGTTTGAATGACAAAGATACTGATCCCGTCAGATTCAGTAGTTTGGAGGGTACTAATTCAAATTATAACATTTCGGAAACACTTAAGTGTTATCGAAACGTTTAGTTTATATAACTTAAATATACAAATAGATAAGTATTTTAATATGTGTAATAACGGTGAAAGTTTATATTTTCATATAACATTTCGGTTTTGTAAAAATTTCAAATTTGTTTGCAAATTCTTTTATTACTGAGACTTTGTGAAAGAAAAGGTTCAGGTTGACACATTTTTGACATTTTTGCCGTTTGGAAATATTCGAGTTAAAAAATTTATTCCTAGCCCCACCTCTGTCAAACACCGCAAAGGGTAAAATTACAAAAACTCTTTCAGATTACGACATCGGTCGATTTTTGAACGAAAAACCTTTTTTTTCAAAAAAGCTTATCTTGCTCCAAACCTCTCCTCTTGGTATAGTCGAATCGCAAAGAAGCTGTAAACAGCCTTCAGAATTAATAGGTGCTAGTACAGTGTTGCCGTTAGTGAGCGGTTTTTCAAGTGTGAATTTTTTTTGTCAAAGCGCAGCTTTGGATTTTGTGGTCTACTAGACAAAATACGATTTTTGCTTAGAACGTTTTTGCTACGAAGGCTTTCCCTTAAGACAAATTCCTTTTTATGTTGTTTGACGTTTCTACCCACGCAATATTTCAGTGAATATAACACTAGTCATTTTTTTACACAATTGTGGTCTTGTAATCATGGGTTATAAGAAAGTCACAGTTTTAGATGAAGACTTCATTCCTGAAGAATACTAAACTACAGAAATTCTTTGACGCATGCCATTGGTACAAAGACATATTTAAGCCTTACAGTATAGCCTACATTTCTATCGTCAGGATTGCATACACGAATATATGCTTTCTCGTTAAACATAGAAGTTATAGTCTTCACAGGGCAAGTATCGCCAAATTCTAGCACCAATTGGGAAAGGCTTTGAGCAAATGGAATAAGGTTATGTTAATGTTGGGATCGAGTCAAACCTAAAATGGGTTTGAGAAGTGTCTAAAGCAATTTAAGGGGAAATTTTAGCGCTCATTTCGCGTTTAGGCTCCTGTTTAGAGTTTCATCAAGTTTTAGGCCTATATATGATCAGGTTTAGCTCAGTTTTGAGCACTAGTCTAGATTCCGGTTCGAGTTTTGGATTGTATTCGTCAACTCGAGTTTTTTTACAGGTTCCTTATGTAAGCGAATGAAAGAAACTATATATAAAATTTAGTTACGAATGTGCGAATCTATATCACAAAGGGTATTAATTCTAATTATAAATTTGGGTTTCGCAAAAATTTGAAATTTGTTTGCAAATTCGTAAATAACGATAAAAGTTAATAGACTGCGGCAAGTTCAAAACTTCTTAAATTTGGGTCTTTTGTTATTCTTTAATTTCTTGAGTTGTTTTACTTCTTGAAAGAAAATAGCTTAAAAGTGCTTAAAATCGCAGTACTTTTCAATCAAACTAATTGACATTTTTGAATGGCACGAAACATTGAATGGCGTCACTACCTTTTAAACAACTGTAGATATTACAAGTACTTGTATTTAATTTTTCCCATACTCGATATACAGAAAGAAATCAAAAGTAACTTACTCTATCGTTTCTTAGACAGAGAGAATGCACAATGCTCCACTTACTTCAAAATAACTACATATCTCCCTTTATATCGGTCTCCACCACAAAGTCGTATAAAAATTTAAAAATGTTTGTTGTTTTACAAAACTTTTGCGGCACATCAAATTATTATAGCACTCTAACATAACAATTGATCGTTTAATCCCTTACTATGAAGTTATCATAACTATGTAATTTTACACACTAAAGTTATGTGAGCCATTTAGCAGAATTCGAAATAGAAGCTGCTGTGTCTACCCTTCTCTAGAAGGTAAAATCCAAAATCAAAACAGAAACGGGGAAAGGTTATCATTTTAGAGCCAAATTCGAATTCAGTCAATAACTAAATTACGTTCAAGGTTAATAATAAATATACGACTCCTTCCATACAGTTCACCCTGTTTATTTCAGCCTGGAAAAATAGATGCTTTAACGTTGACAATCCGTTAACTACAACATTTTTGTTCAATAAAATTTTAAATTATAATGTGTACGAAAATGAATACTATCGTTTTGGAAACGGGACCATTTTTATGCTGTGCTAGGTAGTTTTATGGTAGAGTAAAGTCAATAACTTTAACTAACGACATTGAACCAAAATTTAACTATATGTAAGTATTACAAGGGAAATTTAACTGAGGGCTATCTCACATTGAAGAGGATTCAACCTTCAGGTCTCTTAAAGGTTTTTCCATTGTGCAATGTTAGTCTTATAAGACTCAGTCCACACGTGGTTTTTAGTACATTATTTAAAAATATGCATAACACTGAAAATAAAACATACGTACATTATGAATGCTACCAAAAGTATACAGTAGGGGGTTGCACATTTCAAATAACATCCTAAACGAAATTGTAGGGTATATTCACCTAAACCTAGAATAACACCTTTAGAAATTCTACGTACAAATAAATTATATCATTTATACGGTGACAAAACGTTCTATAAGTGCAATATAATACCAAATAAGTCCAATAGCCTAAAATATCCTAACAACAAATGATTCTAGGTCGAAAAAAACTCCTAAAATAATCTGGACATTTCGTTCCCCGGACATTTTGTCCAACGGACATTTCGTCCCCCGGATATGCCGTCCCCCTAAACTAACCTAACCTAATCTGTAACACCTTAGCTTGCAGTTTTGTTACCTTTGCTGTAAATCAGTCGAAAAATAACTAGTCATGGTTTAGTATTGTATGTTAACAATTATAAACATAAAGTTATATGGCAATTTTACACTTCACAAATATGTTCAATTCTAAAATGTTAGAATACAATAACTGTTCCATAAATAGAATAGAATTTTTAAAACTTGCGTCAAATTTCCTAAAAAATTTGAAATAAATATAATGAGAATTGCTACAATCGACATAAAAATCACCTACCAATGTATCCAATTCAAGGAACTAAGTAGGTGGGTTATCTCAATGTATTTCTATCTACAGAGTCTAAATCATTGCCAGACTAAAATTATCTCGGAGCCTTATTGTCCAGAGGACGAAATATCCGGGGGACGAAATGTCCGGGCGACGAAACTTCCGGGGGACGAAATGTCCGGGGGATTAAATGTCCGGGGACGAAATGTCCGGGGACGAAATAGCTGAGGACGAAATATTCGGGGACGAAATGTCCGTATCCCACATTTACATGTACCCCCACGTCTTCGTCCTCACCAAAAAACTTCTAAAACACGCGAATGATGTTTATTTACATAAACATTGAATTTAATTCTAACTTTAGTACACAAAATTATCATTGTAACCGGTTACAGGAGTTCTATTTAGAACTAGTTGTCATATAAGCAAGGCAGCTTAACTTATGGTAACGTTGCATTCGAAACATCTTGCTATATTTATTTTTCATATATTTTTACCCCTTTAGAATATAATGTCAATGAAGAATTTTATTATTTAACCTATAATCTTCAATAATATCATGACGATATCGAACTTATTAGAAATTTATACAAATTAACACGATTTTATCTTCATGAATGCTTAGTCGCACATCTTCTAGAAATAAACACGCCATATTAAGGGAATCTAATTTTTAGAGAGAAAACCCAAAACTTACCGATCAAGCACGTCATACACTGAATAAAACTTACAATGAAATATTGAAGCTCAAATACTACAAGAAAAGCGCTTCCCATAATAGTAACATCAGCGATCTAAATTTTCAAATTTTTCCAACCCAGTGGCGTAACCTACAAATGCTTCTGCCAACTTTTAATGCAATGCACCAAAACTTTTAAATCATTCAAGGATCATTCTAACTGCGATAACATAGACTAGAAAAAATACCGAAATCTTATAAAATCGTCGATCGGTTTTTCTCAGTAAGAAATTACTTATAAGAATATAAAATATGTTTAATCAACGCATTATTCACTTACTGATTTCAATTTGTTATCCTCCACAGGGTAAACCGGGCGTTAAAATTGCTCTAGATCCAGACACACTATCAAAGGTGAGTATACAAAGAAACTCAAATTTTAAATATAACTTCTATATACATTTATTGTTGTTACTTCAGGTTATAGAAGAAGAGGAAAATAAGGTACGTAAAGCTTTCAATGTTATCAATGAATACTTACAATTAATACTCAATTTAGAAAGCACCTGTAAAAATTGAGAAGATCTATCCCAACGAACCCGATAAACAAGTAATACACATAAACATCGCATTAATTTCTTATTCCTCTTATATTTTTTGCAGATAAAGGTCAAACTTTTATTGGACAGCCTAACCGATGATGCTAAAGTGAGTTAAATAGTTTTAAAGACAGGCAAAATTAATCATCTTTTGTAGGATTTAGTTCGCTTGAATCTTGGTAAACTGGACCCTAAAAAACAAGTAAGTTTTTGTACTTTATAATGTTTCAAAAGATAATATTTGTTTTAGGGTCGAATTCTTCTGTATATCGCAAAATTAAGTGAAGATTCGCTTGTGAGTATAGACATCAGAGTTATAAAGTAAATTTAATTAAAATTTATTTTTAATAGGGCAAACCTGGAGTAAAAATTCACCTGGATGACGATACACTGAAAAAGGTATTTTTTTTTCTCAGAAGACTTAAACTATGTTTACTTTTTGAAAGTTAAAGTATATTCAGAGCTGATAAGTGCTTTTTCAGTAATTTTATTTAGGTTAAGAATTGTAAGTACGTTATATAAGTAATATTATCATGAGGTACGTTGTCTGCCAATTTACAATGAGTAGCGCCATAAACTTCAGTATTTTACAAAATCTCAGGCATCTTTAAAACATCAGAAAACCAGTAGTGAAGCAGAGCCATCTATTGTGTAACGTATCTAATGAATCCTGTTTTTTACAACACGTTGCAAACACCGTCCATTTGCTTGACATACGTGAACGCTTTAATAATGATTTTTACTATTTGTCTAACTGTAATGTATCAAGTATTTAGATTTGCATTTGAAGCGTGATGTCTGAAATCAGCACATGCAGAAGAACGTTAATTCTATATGGCGTGTAGAGATTTGGTATATTACAGTTTTCAGATGAATTCCGCATCAAACAGATCCAAACATTTATTTTAGGAAACAGTTTGGGAGTTGCATTAACGTAAAACCGTAAAATTAAATTTAATGCTTACCAATAATCTCTGTAGACTGCGGTAGCACAAGATAACTTATTCATAATACCGATAGTATTATAAGACCTGTTGTGATTAGCTACTTATTTTTCATATTATTTGTCCATCTTCAGGTTATTAAAATGGACGACGAGAATCCAATAGGGGAAGAAAATCCAAAAGAGGAACAACCCGTAAAAGTGGAAAAGATTTATCCTAATGAACCAGAAAAACAGGTGAAGATTTCCGAATCATTTAAATTTTTTCATACTGTTCTTTTTTTGTAGAAAAGGATTAAACTTCTTTTAGACAATCTAACGAAAGATGCTAAAGTAAGTAAGATGACTTTTATTAAAAAGTTTTCATAATCTTTTTAACAGAATTTACTTCGTCTGTATCTGGGTAACCTGGATCCAGCAAAACAAGTAAGCTTTGAGTACAACAACAACCCAATAAGTAACACATTTTTTTAGGGCCGAATCCTTTTATATCTCTCAGACTTGAATAAAGACACACTTGTAAGTGCACAGAAAGAGTAGATATAAGCAACTTTCTCACAATTTGCTTATTTTTAACAGGGTAAACCAGGAGTAAAGGTGTCTATTGATGAGAACACTCTGAAACAGGTAAGTTCATGTGCGATATTAACTGTATGTTTATAGTAGGTTCATATACATCTAAATCATACCTTTCACTCACTCACCAGAGCACAAGCCCGTAAATAAAGTGCATGATTCTGACGTAGCTCAGTGTGAGTGTCGTAATTCTTACTTGACCATAATAGGGAATTCAGTAAAAGTCACAAGACACAAAAAAAAAACATAAAATTTAAATAGAGCGCCGTCTGCGTAAAGATCTACACAAGAACGCCATAAACTCTGTTCTACCGTTCGTTTAAGATTTGCTTCAACATTTTCTACTACCATCAAACAAAAGCTTCACAGCTTAACTCTAACAGTTTACGAGATATGGTCCCCTGCGAAGTTTAAGCTTTCTGAATCATCTTAAAATTCCGATAATTAGCTCTAAAATTTTACTGCTGGATTGATATAACTTTAATGTAACTTTATTTTATTTGGCTGCTCATCCTCAAAAATACTTATTTTAAAGAATAATGCAATAATTTGACGTTATCAATATCACTTAAGAAGTGATTGATATTGCTCTACATACGACACTTCAAATAAATAATTTTTACTACAATCTGTAATTTGATAAAAAAATTAACTCAAAACGTCTGCATAATTGGAATGCTGAACATTCTACAAAAACACAAAGAAAACACCTGAAATTCCACGTGCTATAATACTTCGGACTTACAGACGAAGAATTCCTGTCCCGAGTTAAGGTATGGATTAGGCAACACACACAAAACACATTCATTTAACGAAAATCCTGCACAATACCCTTATACATATACCGCGACAAAAAGTAAGTATCGCCGTTTGTTACACTTAGAAAAGAAAACAATAATGTAAGCCAAGAACGTTAAATTCCCATTAATAATGAGACAAGCTTTAGGCTAATTGAGAATCGTTGTTTTATATAATCGCAACGAGGGCGGGTCATGGCTTCTAATATGGCGATTGGTTAACTTACATAAATTTCAAAGATTAATTGTTTGTTAATAACTTTAAAAATGGTTAGTTAATAAATAATTGATGAAGCTCAGTGGAATAAAGGGCGTGGGCGTGTTATTAATTTGTGGTAACTAGTAATACGAAAACACAAGCAAGGTGAGTCGTTACTCACATGGGCGCCAGCATGTTTGTTAGTGTCAATATAGAGCCGTAAAAACCTGAATGCAAATAGTTTACAGCAAAGTTCCAAACACACAAAAAAACTTGCTCATCTTTTGTCACACACCAAGTGAATCAGTAAGTTAAGTCCTCGGTACGATGTTTCCTATAAAACTTCAAAATATTTTCACGTGTTCTCAATAAAATGACGTGCAAAAAACAGCTGATTGGCCAACGATCTTATTTACCCTACGTTACGTTAAATCTCAAAACAAAATTATATCTAAAAAAAAATATAAAATAGCAAATAATCTAACAAGAAAAGCTCCCACAAATTGTTACTTTAAAGCTTTCTTTAATAATATAAAAGAAAACAGTTGAACGTTGTCGCTGTAAAGTTGCATAAATCAAAATTCCCATAAAACAAGTAAACTACTCGGTAACTTGAACGTAATCAAAATATTTGATCTTTTAAATTTGGTACTACGTAAAAATAATACCTGATAACAAAGGAATGAAGTCACAAATAATTTTGCACTCAGTACGAAATAATACCCCAGTTCACTAACGCTAAAAATAAATTAAACAGAGTATTGATGTAGGTTTTAAAACACATTCACTATTGTAAAATCTAATAGTTAAAGAGGGTTCACTCTTGCAAGGTTTAAGTACCCTAAATCATACTTTAGTTCCTTAATCTTAATAAACTCCTTCAAGGAATAATAATAATAACGTCGAAACATAAAGTTGACAAATTCTCGTATTATGAAATTTTAGTATACAGTAATCAGAATATAATAAATGTAACACACAAAAGGCGTTTATGCGAAACGAAACACAAGAAACTGTATTCAACTGCCTAACAAACACAATAAAAAAAACTATTAAAGTCACCAGCAAAACAAAAGAAGTATATGAAAGTAATTACCCTTTTTTTACTACAATTGACCACTCTGAGCTCTCGTATAATTGGCCCTATGGGCAATGGATCGATGGATGCCATTCACTTGAAACGTCCCTGACGCCGCTTCCCATACGGCAGCTTTACAGTTGTAAGCTAAAACCAGGTGACTAAATAACTGTATCAACTGGTTTAGTATACATCTACCTTAATTTACTTACAGAACGTTCTTTGTCTACATACCCAAATTTTATTAAAGCGCAAATTTATTTATAGGAGTTTCTTTCATTTGTCGGAACGGCTGTGCGCAGTATAACCTAACAATATGACCCGTACAAATGTCACTTCTGACTATACACGACACACTAATGTCTCCAAAGTAGCTGAATACTATTTAAAATCCCCAAAAGGGTGAACTGGAAAACTTTCCCTACGGTAGCTTTAAATAACCCCGGTAGAACGTAAGTAATCTCAGCCCGCACTCAAATCACATCGCGCGCTCAGCATCGCAACATCTTGACTACCATTACCGTTCTTACGAATTTTAACAAATTTCGTCATAATATATTACAAGTCAAATCACCAATCATACAATGGCAATTCCTTCAAATCGTAAACGCAGTAAAAACGAGTTGAAAAATTACGGCCCACCTTAAGTACTTCGAAAAATGATAATGTAACATGATCTGTTTTCGTCGCCTTCAAACTTTGAAAAATCAACTCTAAACCAGCGTATTATAAAAACCACAATCCTTGTCTTCTTAAAACAATTTATCAAAAATGACTTCCCGTCATACGGTCGTCAACGCTTTAAATCTGCAAGCTACGTTTCCGTAAGGTAGTTTTAACTATAAAGAAGCGATATTTCTAATGACCTAATTTTAACGCAAACTAAACTATAACTAAGGATTGCTTAAAAATACGGTTATCCACTATTTACTGAAAACTCCCATATAAAATTCACAAACCGAAAAATCTATATCCCATTTCCATAAAGCTGGCCACTGTATCCCACTCTTATTTGCAATAAATCCAAACATCGCCAAACAAAGTAAAATTTGTAACCAAATTAGTGCTTCCAAAATGTATGCTCGAATATTTCTAAATTTTCAATAATCTGATACCACAAAGCACAGAATTTCTTCATGCAATTCCTACATATAACATTTTAGATATCCTAAAGCTCGAAAAAAAAAGAATCTACGGAAAATTTTAACAATACGTGACAAATTTCCATCACAAATTATTTACGGTATTCTTGCAATAGATGTTACAATAAAAACTATTTTTAGGTTATAACAATTGATGACAAGAATCCAATAGGCGTAGAAAAGCCAAATGAGGAACAACCTGTAAAAGTTGAAAAAATTTATATTAATGAACCAAAGAAACAGGTAAATGCGGATTTGCGCAACATTGAAATATTTTCATATTATTTTTATTTGTAGGAAAAAGTTAAACTTCTTTTGGACAATTTAACACCGGATTCTAAAGTAAGTAATTTAATTTTCATTAAATCGTTTTTATTATTTCTTAACCAGGATTTAATTCGTCGATATCTTGGTGACGTGGATCCAGCAAAACAAGTAAGCTTTGGGTATCATAATGATCAAAAGAGTAATTACATTTTTTTAGGGTCGAATCCTTTTGTATCTTTCAGACTTAACTAAAGACACACTTGTAAGTATATAAAAATAGTAGATATTCGTAACTAACTACTTACTATTTTTAATAGGGTAAACCAGGAGTGAAGGTATCCATTGACGAGAACACGTTAAAACAGGTAAGCTAATGTGCGATATTTACTGTATCTAGTTGTTTATGGTAATTCCTTGCACACTTTACTGTAATTTATGATACATTAAAGTATCAGATATATTAAAGGGGCAAATTTTAAAACAATTAATTAAACTTATACGTTTAAAAAGTCAGTGAGAGTTGTTACTTAACAGTACTTGAACAATCGTTTACGTAACGACTCGTATCAAACAAATACATAACAAAATTGTATTAAGCTTATCAGAGAGGTAGCTACAAATCCTGCATTAAATAATATTAGCGAGATAAGATACTCCTAGTTGTGCTATAGTTTTAGCATCAGTTCCTAATTTGCCTAAACAAATGTTTGAATATCTCAACGTGTCATTTCATATAATTAATATAACAAAGGACTGGCATACGTTAATAGATCAATAGGTGATTGAAAATTGCGACAATTTGTTTGGTATCTCCCTATAAAAACCTTCCGAAGACGTGTGTTCTCTTGTTCTGTGTTGAGTAATTATGAGAATTTTTTATTTTTGAATTGGCATTTTATGTTTACGAAATTTTTGTTTTCTATCCACCTTTAAAGCGATTTTTCTTATTGTAAAATCCAAACGTAGCACTGAGAGATTTTTTTGTAGTTATACATTTTAAATTATTCAGTACATAAATGTTGCAATTAGTTTAAATCTTATTCTTCATAATGTAATTTGTTTACTAATGAAAGTACCGTGTATATAAAATGGTACCGTACTCCTTCTCTGCTCCCTTAATGTTAATATTCCCGTATACTATATGAAGCACAGTAAATCCATTTTGATCATTTTTGACATGCCGTCTGTTGGTCTGGGTGTCTGTATTTAAACACAACAGCGGTCAGACTGTTTGAGGTAGAGTTGGTATACGGCTATTATGGCAAAATCGTAGATCTTTATCAACTTTTAGTAGATATAGGACTACCAGAAGTACCTGTTAACCTACATAGTTTTCAAATCTTTTCAAGTAAACTAGTCGTAAATATGGCGCTATCAATTCTTTCACGCATGAAAGACACTGAAAAACTGTTAAGTATAAAATTTCCCGCTGATTAGGACACCAAGAAATGGTATTTACATAAAAAAACTGTTCTTGTATAAAATGAGACTTTTAACCAAGATTTTCGATTGGGATACTGTTGAATCAATAAAAATCGTGAAAAACGTAAATATGCATAGTTTCAGCTTGATTATCGAACTAGAAATAAACACAAATGCCAAAAATTAAAAACCTGTGCCAATTTAATAATATGCTAACAAAACAAACATGAGAGCACGTAACAGCCACATGGCTAAGTGATTGGACTGGTAATGCAAGGAAGAAGAGTTCTAATCCCCTACCAGGAAATTAATTTTCACTGGGTTCAAATCTTTTTTAAAATTTATTTTAATATACATTTACACTTTAAAATGGCGTTACTTATTCAAAATTTTGTGCAAGCGTTAAACAGTAGAATCTACTTAGGAATGTATTTTTAATTTTTTGTTTTAAATATAAGGCGTTGGACATTACCTACATTAACATTTAAAAGTGCACCTTAAAACGCTATTAAAATATGTATTAAACAAAAAGTGAAAATCCTCAAGAAACTTATTGTAATTTATTTTTCAGAGTAGAATTAAGGTGTGGGGGGACATGTAAAACGTGAATTCATTGAGTCGTGGCTTGTATATAAGTTAGCTTTGATGCGTATGTTGGGTACAAAGTAGGCTCTCTGACGTTTAAAATCCTTTAACTTACGTTATTTTTTCCTTGCCTAAATTTTAATCTCAGATTATTTACGATACTTACATTTTAAATGTCATAATGAAAACTATTTTTAGGTTATAGCAATTGACGACAAGAATCAAGTAGGCGAAGAAAAGCCAAAGGAGGAAAGACCTGTAAAAGTTGAAAAGATTTATCTTAATGAACCAGAGAAACAGGTAAATTCAGATGTGCGTAGGACATAGGTATTTTCACAATTTTTTGTTGTAGGAAAGAGTTAAACTTCTTTTGGACAATTTAACACCGGATTCTAAAGTACGTAATTTAATTTTCATTAAATCGTTTTTATTGTTTTTTAACTAGGATTTGATTCGTCTGTATCTTGGTGACATGGACCCAGCAAAACAAGTAAGCCTTGAGTATCATAATGACTCAAACAGTAACACATCTTTTTAGGGTCGAATCCTTTTATATCTTTCAGACTTAACTAAAGACACACTTGTAAGTATATAAAAAGTGGATGTATGAAACTTATTCACAATTTGTTTATTTTTAATAGAGTAAACCAGGAGTAAAAGTGTCTATTGATGCGAACACGCTGAAACAGGTAAGTTTGTGTGCAATATTAATTGTATCTGGTTGTTTATGGCAATTTTTTGCAAGATTTATGACACATTAAGTAGTCATGTACCCTTCCTGGTTAGAATATCAGCTATCAGCAACGTGTAAAACAATTAATTAAACTTACGCGTTTAAAAAAGTCAGTGAGTGGTATTATTTGTACTTGAACTGTTTTTGATGTAACGGCGCGCGTTAACTATATACGGTAAGAAGTCGTTTACATAACAAATTTGTACAGAGCTATGAGATTGTATAAAAGCAATCTAGATTTAGTAAACGCAGTAAGTCTTATGGGACACAATACTCTCACTGGATTTAAAAAAAGAAGCAAAATAGTTTATTCCCTCCCCAAAGCGGAAAGCGGGGTGCTCGAGCGATATATTCCCAGCATGCATATATATATATATATATATATATATATATATATATATATATATATATATATATATATATATATATGCACGGTAGGAATAAGGATGGGTGCGGTTAGGATAGGATCGTAAGGAATAGAGTTAGTTTGCTGAGAGGGAAGATGCCACTCCAGCATTCGCCTAAATATCCGCGCATGATGTGTATATACGCAGTGATCATGCCACTATACCTGTATGAGGAAAACCCCCTGACAAAACCTCATATAAGGTAGACGGTAGCGGGGATTGAACCGATTACTTCCCAAATTCTAAGTAGATTGTGTTACTACAGTTAAACCAATACTGGAAACTTAGCACCATCTGAAGGGGAAGAGTAATTCTAGCATCCTACATTTCAAATATTTGAATATGTCAAATTAATATTTCATATAATTGATATAATAAAAAAACAGACATACGTGAATTCTATACCGCGCCAACTTTTTGTTATTTGGCTGTAAAAACCCTCTGAAGACTGGTGTTCTCTGATTGCGTGTTCAGTAATTATGAGAATTTTCTTATCACTGAATTGAGATTCTATTTAATGAAAATCTTATTATTGTAAAATCCAAAATTATGCACTGAGATGTTTGTTCGTAGTCATAAATTTTAGTTATTGAGTACATAAGGATTGTAATTTTTTTAAATCTTACTTTTAATAATGTCATTTGGAAACCCAGAACTTAACAAAGGAGGTATCATTTTGGTCACACACATTGTTTAATTGTCCATATAGACCTTGGCGAAAAATTATCTTGCTCTTCAGATTGGACTGACTTTCTCATTATATCCATGCATGCTTCATACCATGAAAATAAACAAACCATTTTGCAAATAAAATTAAGAGAACAGGAAAGTATCCCCAAAGCAAGAAAATTTATGTTATGAAAGTGTATGACTCTCGGTACTCAAAGTTACTTTATCGTGATCTCCCTTCCTTGTACCGTGTGCTCCGATTTCGTTGTTTTAGTTGTCTTTTAAAGTTATAATAATTGTTATTATCAAAGATAGAAGTTTGCAGTTTTTACATCCATATATTACTTTGTTGACCTAGATTTGATGGCAAAATCGTTGGATTGCAACATTCAGATGTGTTAATAGTGAATTTTTTCCCACGGGTTTTCTGAAAAACGTAATTTATCGAAACCGTCATACTACCGAACCGAAAGTTGCAATCCAACGATTTTGGAAACGGTTTTCTAAGTAATTCCTTACTTCCAAAGCATTATAGGTTGGGGCATCATCTTGTTGAAAAAGAATATTTGGAATATGTTTTCCTGGAATGTCTAATATTTAAATTTTTGAAAAGCTAAGAAAGAACTTCAGCTGATGGTTGCCAATCCAACGATGATTCCCATTTAAAAATATACAAGCTTATATTATTACTCAGAAACCGCGCCACCTAAAAAAATCCTAAGTACGCCACTGAATTCGGCACTTCGCAATATATAAGTATTGTTGACGAAATGTATCAGTGTAATAGTACTAAGCGAGGTATAAGCCCTTAAAACAAGTGTAGAGATATCGACGTTTGGCTATAAGTCAAAAACAAAAGATACTATATTTTCGATTTTGCCATAAAATCTGGGCCAAGAAAGTAGTAGTGAATGTAAAAACTGCAAATTTCTATCTTTTGATAAGTCACGAACGACCTTTTAGGTGCTTCTGGTAAACCTGACCCTAAATTCTATGAGCAGGCGCATTGTTAGAGGGCAAGCTTAAATCCTTGATCATTGGAAATTATTTCTGCTTTGAGAACAGTGCTTAAAATGGCATAAAGTAAAATTTTGTTGTGGATAAATTGAATTGCGGCTATTGTAAAAGAACCAAAAATTTCAAACACGATTTCGGAAATTTCATGTGAAGATTTATGGATGAACAAACGCTCAGCGTAATGCATTCCCGTACGTCTCACATCGCAACAGAAACTTGTAAGCCTCGAAAATTTCCAGGAAAGTTTCTGTACTTTAAAACAAGATTTTTGAAAGTTCTCACTCATGATAAAACCTAAATAGATCACTGAAACCCTTCTTAGAAAAATTAAAGTGGATGCACAGGGCGTTCCGAAAACAAAAAAGGCAAAACGTAGTTCTCAGCTAAAAAATTCCTGACAACCATTTACTGGGGCTGTGAAGGAATTCTGTGGGTTATGCACATGAAAGAAGCAATACAACTACCAACGATGTTTATATAGAAACCATACAAATCTTAAAACTGTCGTGCGAGAAAAAGCACAACGCTTGGAACGTTCGATTGTGGTTTTCAAGAGTTAAGACATCCAACAGAGAATCCAGATCTAGTATCTTTGTGTCTAAGTCGTAATTTAGAGGACGCATATTTTTTGGGATCATGCATTGAGAGAGCTATAAGGAAACCTTAAAAAATGTTTCAACTGCCGTTCGAGAGAAGGCACTAGCACAAGGCTTCGAATGTTTGACAAGTCCTAGAAGATTGTAGTTTTCAGGAGTTAAGATATCCATCAGATAGTCCAAATCCAGAATCCCTAAGTTGAAATTTCGAGGATGGATATTTGTAGGGATGATGCATTGTGCGATGAACAATTAGGTGAAAGGAACTGATGTACCAAACATTTTTTTTCAATTTCTATCTGTCTTTTCCTTCATAATTAGTAGATTACATGACAATCTTCTTCCGTAGTAAATGTTCCAACTGGTACTTCTGACATTTGAATCGTTTGAAGCGCACTTGTTACCTTTAAAAGTGAATATGATAAATTTTATCGTTGCATGAGAAAATTGTCCATTATTACGTTGACTCAATGTTAGTTAAATCCGATTTCTCCATTTCCCATAACTACACTACAGGATTGTCGTAATTTTGTAGATCTCATCTCATTTCTTGGTATAAAAATAACATACTCACTATGGGGTGAGTAATTGTTAGAATATTGTTAGTTTATATCAAGTAAGATTTTTGTGCCTGAATTTTTGCGGCTGCAAGGTGTTTCATTACCTAACTTAGTACCTATATTATCAAACATTTCAACGAAATGTTCCAAATGCCCGGGAATAAATTAATTTGAATGCGATCAGGATACAACATGAAGAATACAGAATTTTTTTCAGTTTAGGCATTCATCTAAAAGCAGCAAGAGCTTGTGCTATACACAAACCTATCGCACCTTTCAATGCATCAGCCCAAGAAAATTTTCCTCTTCGTGATTGTTTTTTCAACTTAGGGACAAGAAAGTAGTAACAATGGTTCGGACTGCTGGAAGCCTCAATGCTCGATCACTTCTCGAACATTCTAAGCCCTGTACAGTGTGTAACTGGCATGCATCAGTATTGCTTTTTCATCAACACCCACAGATCTTATCAGATGGCAATTCTGAGGTTACTATGGTTCTTCATTAACATCGCCGGTGATTATAGTGCCCTTATTCATCACAAACGCATTATATTCCCTGAAAATGGTTGACGAGCACAGTTTACTCGCCCTTCTTTCGTTGGAAAATCCCAACGTGTACCTAGATTTCATCGCCAATGATAACTGTTACAATCTTGTATCAACGTGTCCAAGCTTTTCTAGCAAATTTCAAGTTTGACAAGTTTCTGTTTCTATTTGAGGAATCTGGGAATCGCTGACATTTTTTTTCCTGCCTGGGCTCGTCTACAGTAATTGTTCTGAGGACACTGCAGCCATTCAGACTTAATGTGTTCTTGCTAGTTGGTCTCACAACCACTCTGTAATGCTGAGTATCTGTAGCATATCAGCAGGTCTCTCACTGGAAGTGTTATGAAGTCTGTGTCTACATTGCAGAATCTGGTGTTATATTTCCCACCCTCTCAAAATGTACTTTAACAGCCGTGTGTCCTGCTACCGTTCCTGTTAGTGTTCTAACATCCTGCCTACTTAACGGTGCTAGTTCTGAGGTTCTTTTTAAGCACAGATTATCCATGGACACCTTGCTATGTGTTTATCCTGGTCTATTAATCCATTAATTATTATACTGCTCCAACATCTATTCCTTGATTTATCTGCGGACAGCATTTCCAGTTACTACTAGAATAGGTTCTGGTCCGTAGATCAGTTTTAGTGTCCCTTCCTAGCGATTCGTCGGCTTCTTCGTTTTCTTCGATTCCCAAATCGCCTGGAACCCATATTAGAGCGACTTTGTTACGTCCTGCCAGGTCGTTGAGTTCTTCGCGGCGTTCCCAGACCAGTTGTGGCAACGTCTTATTGCACGATAGAGCTTTTAAGGCTGTCTGGCTATCTCAAGGTATAAAGATGCGACTATGTGTACAATGCTCTCTTTTAGTTTCCTGCGCACATTCCAGTGTCGCGTATACCTCCATTTGAAATACCGTAGTGCTAATGGTTTGTTCATCCCTAAATCTTTATGTGAAATGTTCAAAACCGTAAAATCTTCCTTTATAATTACTGAAATTTAAGTTAACACTAAAATTTGATTTGTTTTATTGTTTCCTGTGTTGTATGAGGCCTATCATGTTTAGGATCACCTTAAATACATTACCAATTCTAACAAAATTGTTTACTTGATAATATGATGAAGCATTATCAACTTATATGGTATTCATTCATTCATATTTACACGAAATTCATAATTATATAGATTTTGACTCTACTTCATAGACACTCAGGCCTAAATACATTATTAGTGTCCAAAAATAAAGTTAAAGGGGCTCTCCTCTCAAAGCATCTAATTTTGTGTGGCAAACACGCCCTGTTTTTTTTATGCGCAAGCAATTTTTCAGACACTCAAAACTTTTTTTATAAATTTAAGGTCATTAAGATGGACGAAACTAGTCCGTTGGGACAAAAGGAGAAACCAGAAAAACCAGAAGAGGAACCCGTTAAGGTTGAGAAAATTTATCCAGACGAGCCTGAAAAACAAGTAAATATAATGAAACCTTTAGGTTTTTTTCTTATTTTCTGAATTTATTGCAGAAGAAAGTGAAACTCTTTTTGGATAGCTTAACAAAAGATTCAAAAGTAAGTAGTGCAATAGAAACACAATAAAAAATTATTATAATTTTTATTAGGATCTCATTCGTTTGTATCTTCGTGACTTGGAACCTAATAAACAGGTAAGTTTTTAAAGATTTTTGGAAGCTGAAGGTTATAAAAATTTGCTTTTAGGAACGTATCTTGTTGTTCCTCTCAAAATTAAGTGAAGATTCAATTGTAAGTAAACACACTTGAAAATAAACGTTATTATAATGTTTACATTATACAGGGTAAACCAGGCCTAAAGGTTGTTTTAGATTACGATACATTAAAGAAAGTAAGTTATGTAGTGCGAACAGCTTGCAGTTTTTGCAAACCTTATCGAGAAAGTTGTGTTAACTATTTACAATATTTCAGGTTATTACAATGGACAATAACAATGAATTAAAGGAGGAGAAGGTAAATCAGCGCATTTTATATTACAACGTATTTTATTAATTCCCTCTCAAACGTGTACTTTTTTAGGAGAAACCAATAGTTCCTGAGAAACCGAAAGAAAAACCAGAAAAGGTAAGTTTCAGTATTCAAAGTCTCTATTAGCTTTAAGTAAACTTTCAAACTCATCATTTTATTTTCTTAAAAGTGTTAAAAAATCTTGAATAGTCTAATGATTAGTTTATTTTATTTAATATGGAAATATACTAATCATATCTGAAGACAAACCACACAAGATTAGCTTAATTTTCAGTACAATTATGTTTTATCGGCTATTTAGCCTATTTATTTAGTTACTACATATGAAAGGTTTTGATTCGTTAGACTTTTTGGTGTTGATTGCCCATCTGGTTGCGTATCACTTTAGTGCAACAGGATTATAGGAAAAAGTATCTAATAAATCACTAAATATTAGTATTCTTCATTCCGCATTACCCATAATAAGCCAGCCAAGTTAGTCTGTTGAAAAGTACTCTCTCTGATTAAAGAAAAGGTCCCTCATCTACAAATTCGTCGATTTTTTTATTGCTAATGTTTTTAAATAAACAATTAATTTGGTCCGATCATTTTCTCTCTTATAACTCGAAAGCTCATATATTTAGACAGTTGCGACCTTCAGGAAGAGAATAAGGAAATTAAAAACCTACAAAATGGTAAATTCTAAATTAAAACTAATTCATAAATAACAAATTTATTGCATAACAACACGTTAAATCGGTGTTTTAAAAAATAATTTAGAGCTTATTAATTATGCAATTCATTTAAACCTGTCTAAAGTTATATATTTTTACTGTGGCGAAATATTTACTCAGTTGATTCAACCGTTTTTGCAAAAATTTATTCTAAGGATTGTGTGTACAACCTGCCATGCGAATGCGAGAGATCATGCGAGAGAGCAGTAGACTACTCAAAGTGAGAACTCAGGAATACAAGAATAAGGTCGACAAAGGCGAACAGAAACATCAGCAATCACATAACACCTCTGGAACGAAGACCACCGAATCCAATGTGATAACAGATAGATAATGGGAAGGACGAGAATATAACTCACCGAAAACTCAAACCAGCCACTTACATCGCACTGTCAGGAAATCCGATAAGCCAAGTTAATGAAGAAATCAAACCGATATGGATCCCAATAATGTGCCAATAAACAGCTTAGGTGCAATACAACTGGGCAATATGTTACTGCGCAACATGCGCAATAAACTACTGTTCAACCACGAGGATGTTTATATATATATATATATATATATATATATATATATATATATATATATATATATATATATATATATCCTTTAGCATCTTTATTATTTGTTGTAAAGAAACAGTATAAAAACGAACTTTTACCTTATTTTTTCAGCTCTACAATCTAAAAATATTTTCATGTATACAGGGTATTCTACTTTTGTTGTACAGCACTCTACTCTTTTATTTTAAATGGAACACCCTGTATATTATTACATTTTTGAATTTTGGAGATACAGATTTCTTGCGGGTAAATTTTTGATTTTCGAAAAATTGAATCATGGATTACTTGATTTTTTTAAATAGAAAAATTTTTTACACAGACAGACGCGGATTTTTTTTCTCTTTCGATTTTGTTAATACACATATAGGTCTATCTTTAGCAGTTCCTACAAAATTGGCGATTTTCTATTTTTTTTTCTTTTCTTTTTTGCTATATCGCGGTAGCCATGTAACAGAAAAACCAGGAAAAGGACGCAAAATAATCATTTATTTTAATTTTATGTTAATCATATTCCATTTGGCAAACTAAAGCTATTAGCAAAAAATCAAAATAAGCAATAACAAACAATTCAAGAGGTGCTCAAAATTCTGCCCGTTTAATTCTAAACACTTTTCAAGCATCTGCAGCAGATATTGCCCCAGTTTTAATTTCTGTAGTTACGTTAGCAAATGCGGTTCTTATTCTGTTTTTCATTACTTCTTGTGTTGTAGTTTCTTCTTCATATACGAAATTTTTGACAAACCCCCACAAAAAAATCCATCATGGTTAGGTCCGGCGATCCTGTGGGCCATAACATGGGACTTCCTCTGCAAGGTGCACCATCATGCTGATACCACATGATATGTTTTATCACAAAGTTATTTACAATTCCTCCCCACATATTTACCGTCCATCTGTGCTGATGATAGAAATATCGCATAATATGTAGATTTATATTATCATAATTATGAAAATTCCGATGGTTTACTCGGCCGTTGTTGGGGAAGGTAGCTTCATCAGTAAATAAAATAAAGGACGTAAAACGTGGTCCTCATTTAACGTATTTAATATCCATAGGCAGAAAGCTCTTCTTGCATTAAAATCACCCACAGTTAATCTTTGGTATAAATTCTACATGATATGGATTATACTTATTATGTTTTAACATCCGCGTTACCGAAGTAACACTAATAGTACCGATGGAATTAGATATTTGGCTTGTGCTGACGTTTGGATTTTCGACAACGCTCTGCATTACCATCAATTCAGTTTCCTCTGTTCTAACTGTTCTTCTTTAAACATTAGCTTTGTAGTGTACCCTTCCCGTTTGATCACATCGAGCCAATAATTTTTGTAACGCACGTGCACTTGGAGGACGTGGATCAGGATACCTTTGTTTATACACACGAACAGCCAAAAGACAATTCCTTTGTCACTTGCCCAAAATAAACACCATGTCAACTAATCCTTTTTGAGTAAAATTCATGTTGACAAAGAGCTAATTGCAACTAATAAGTCAGTTTCCTTTCTGACTGTCAAAATAATTTGGCTTTTGTTTGTACTTATAAATCTAGCAAAGCCTACTTCATATAAAAGTGTACTGTAAAACATCCATACCATGATGAATATTGGTAATTTGTTGTCTAGTATCACGCAAGAACAATAAAATAAATAAAATGCATTTCAATGCAACAAAAAATGTCAAGACTTTAAAATAAACTGACGACATTTTGAAAACTTATTGAATTAAAATACTTGTAATTTGCTTGTTTGTTATCGCATTAGTTAAAAGATTAACAATAAAATTAAAATAAACATTATTTAATGCGTCATTATCCTAAGTTTTCTGTTACAATAAAAGGACGCATTTGAGAAATCTGTTAAATCGGCTAAAGATAGTCCGATATTTAATTAACAAATCGATGTAAATCCATGTAAAAAATATAACCTTTTTAAAAAAAATCAAGTTATCCATGATTCAATTTTTCGAAAATAAAAAATTTACCCGCAAAAAATCTGTATATCAGAAATTAGTGTTTTCATAAGATTTTATTGACTTTTTCAACCATTCTACCGAATGGTGAAAACCGCATGTCGTTACCTATTTTACTATACGAGATATTAGTCATTTTTGAGTATGCCGCAAACGTCATTTTTTTTCAAAAACGTGAGATAACGCCGAAACGGTGAACTGTAGGTGACATCTATGCTTAACAAAGTACCCGTCAAATTCAAAAATGTAATAAATAATACACAGGGTGTTCCATTAACAACAAAAGAGTAGAGCGCTGTGCAGCAAAAGTGGAACACCCTGTATGCATGAAAATTGTTTTACGATTGGTAGAGCCTTGCCAACATATACTAGCAAAGTATAGAATTTTTATAATCTTCGATTTACAATCTAGATCGGCATAGAAGTCATGTAGACCCGCAAGATCGGCGACCAACCATATACTTTTTTGGGTTTCAAAATTTATATAAGAACCTACATACAAGTAATGAAAATCAGAATAAGAACCGCAATAATGTTATATCAAAACGCAGTAGTGCACCATTATTTCTTCAATAATATTCAGTTCAAATACTGTACGGACGCCAAGGTACCATTTAGAAATGTCTTGCATGATCGAAATGATGGTACTTTTATATGGTTTTCAGAAATATCTATATGATATGAAGATATGACAAAAAAAGTTTTTTATTAAAATCAATAAACCCTATGTATTTCAGAAAACGATACCGACATTCGAAACAATTATTATCACATTTTCGTCTTAAAATTAGTTCAGAATTACCTACGCTGCCATTGGTAGAATTATATATATATATATATATATATATATATATATATATATATATATATATATATATATATATATATATATATATATATATATATATCCATATATATATATATATATATATATATATATATATATATATATATATATATATATATATATATATATATATATATATATATATCAGGGTGTCCACAAACTCTTTTCACAAAAGAGAACTGCAACTTCTAGAGCTAGCTTTATGTCGATTTAACGTAAATTACCTTAACACAAAAATACTTCCTAAGAGATCTGGAGCTCTTGGAAGATGGCGCCCTAACATTTGGTTTAATTCAAGTATCTTCAAAATCGTTCCCTATTAAATCATAGCGTTCTGTACATTTATTTAGTGGAATATGCCCAATCGTATGGCGTGAATATGATTTTTTAGTTGTACCCATAAGCGGCTCGTTTGGGCGGGGCATTGAGAATCGTTATTCATAAGTTTTTTGTTTTTCAAAATTTCGCAATTGTATCATAAAATTAAAAAAATTTTGATTTTTTATAAAAGAATGATACTCTTGCCTGAAGTCGATACGATACACCGTTTTCTAAACAAATCAATTTGAACTTTTCATGTGTTAATCATACTTTCATAAAATTAACTAAAGAATTCATTTACAATTATGGAAGATGGCTATGGAAAATAAAGAAAATAACATAAATAAATAAAATAAATGAGCAGTTTGACGTTCACGCAATTGTTATTTTGTTTATTTTCCATAGCCATCTTTCATAATTGTAAATGAATTAGTTAGTTAATTTTGTATACTATATATATATATATATATATATATATATATATATATATATATCCGAGGTTTCCCTACGTAGATATTTGCTCTTGAGTGTTAAAAGTAAATTTTTCTCTACTGTTCAATAAATTTAAATACTTTTTGGGCAAATGTCACGGTATTTGAAGCACTTTGGACCCGTCTATTTAAATGTTCTGTGACGTTGTAGGGGGAGAGGGACACGGCACCCTGTGCCTTTCAACCTCAAAAAAAATTTTGGAACAGCTTTTTTACCTGTTCCGAGTAAACTTCTTTGGCCTTTTTACGTCAAAAAGGTATATTAGTTTAATTTCGCTAAAACTAACAGTTTTGGATATAAACGCAATTCATGATAACGGTGATGATTTTAGTTCGGCTGTATTTAAACAAAACATTATCGACAACAATAATCTGGAATGCACCTAAACCTAACAATGGAAAAACTAACATAAAAGAAGAACTTTTTATAAGAAGTATGGTATCAAAACATGACTCAGAAAGTCACGTTGTTTAAGATTCAAATCCTGAATTATCTTGTTAAGGGCGAGGAGCACAACTCCATTAAGCTCGTGAATCTGAAAGGCAATCGTAAGCTGTTTTTTTTACATTTTTAAAGTTAGTGTCTCATTCTTCAGTCTTTTACTACGTAAAATAGATCTATTTATTTGACTTTAGGTAACGAATAATAGTTACAATTTTTGTTTGCAAGTTAATAGTAATTAATTAGTAGTGGGTAATAGATACGTAAACACAAGTTGGTTGTTCATGTAGAAACATATGCATTGTCTGTCAAGTCGTGACAATTAGATTAAACACTAGTATAGGTACTAGAAATTAATTTAATTAATTATTTAATTAATTAATTTAAATTTTAAGAGCTTCATTTAACCTAGTAATTGGTGAGAAATGAACTACACGAATACTGAATATGCGGGTATTCATTGGATGTATGGAATGGCTTCTTGTAATGGATTTAGAGCAAGAAGACTGTACCAGAAAAGGTTCCCTAATCGAAGGGTTCCTAATAGCAAAACTTTTGAACGTGTAGATCGACGATTGAGGGAAACTGGTAAGATCAGCTTGATTAAAAATTTTGAACCACAGAAGATTTGTGAGCTATTCAATCAACTATTGGAAGGATTTTTAGGGAACAACTGCTTCATCTGAACCATATTCAAAAAGTACATGCCCTTAGTCATCCGATTTTCCCGCCAGGTTGCTATTTTGGCACTGGTTTTTAGAACTACTTGAACGAAATCCAGTGTTTAGTCGTTTAATATTGTACACGGATGAAGCAGGTTTTGGAAGAAACGGAGTAATACATTTACATAATTTACACGTTTGGGTTGAAAAGAATCCACATGCGACGATTTAAAATCATCAAAGACAGTTCCAGATTAATGTATGGGCTGGAATTATTGGCCCGCATTTGGTAGGTGCACCTCAATTAAATGGACAATACTACTGCGGATATCTTAGAAATCAGTTTTTCGAGCTTCTAGAAGATATGGATGTCGGAACCATTTCGGTCGCTTTGGAGAAGCCAACAATTTTCAGTTCGTAGTACACGAATGTGTGTTAGAAAAGGGTCCGCTCATGTTGAGCATTTAATGTTCTGAAATTTTAGAATCAGTTTCTGATATTTATTGTTAGTTTTCTTTAGTTTTAGGTATCGACGTGTTCCATATTTTTGTTTTTGTAAGTAATGTTTTGATATTTAGCGATATTTAATTCTAATTCTTAGAACAAATATTCTCCTTTTCTTGTTTGATGTTGGTTTGATATAGTTTTAGGTTTAGGTTCATTTCAAATCATTGTTCCTGTAATAAATGTTTTGTGTTAAACAGCCAACTTGATTTATGCACTACTGTTGTTAACAGGGCGAATTAAAACCACCATCGTCACCATTAATTAATTAATCTTCAAAACGGTTAGTTTTAGCGAAATTAAAGTAGTATACCTTTTTGACGTAAAAAAGGCCAAAGATTGAGTTCACTTGGATAAAGTGGAAAAGCTGCTCAAAAATTTTTTTGAGGTTGGAAAACCAGTGGGTGCTGTGCCCCCTGCCCCCTAAAGTTTTAATGAACATTTAAATAGACGGCTCCAAAGAGCTTCAAGTGGCGTGGCTTTAGCCTAAAAATTATTATTGTTTATTCAGCAGTAAAAACTTTATAGAGAAAATTCTATTTTTAGCACTCAACTCCAAGAGCGAACATCTTCGTAGGGAGGCGCCGGAGGAAATTTTTGTATGTGCTATTTCTGGGGCACCCTGTAATAGGGTGTCCCGTAAAGAATGGACCATAGTTCAGAAGTAGTTTCCTTGGATTAGAATAACTCCATTTTGGGCAACATACCTTAGTCCAATTCTACTTCCTTAGAAAGTTATGACCTTTCAAAGATGCATCTTTTATTTTACTTTTTTTTATAGCTGTCGTATTTTCTAAGCTATATTGTTTAAACTTGGTGCAGGGGAGTTTTTCTGATAGACCAACAGGAATATCTAACACCTTACTCATGTTTCTGTTTCTGCTGTATTTTTTGCGGATAAAGGTTTTGAAAGACCTGTTAACAATTCTGAAGCGCCATTTTATTTTGTTTAGAAAATGTATTCTTATTGTTTACCTCTAAATGGTTGTAGGAAAATGCACTTAAAGTGAACTCTGCAGGATATACATATTTCACTTGCGTATTTACAAACAGCTAAAAAACTGTAATACATTGAAAAGGTATTCAATTATGATGACTGGTATTCTCAAAATGTCCGCTACACATCATTGGCATCTTTTCAAAAAATTCCTTCATACAGCAAAAAAAAAACGATGGATACAGATTTCTAGTTGCATTTGCAGCTGCAACAATTTTTTGATACATTTCATCTCTTGTATTAATCACAGCAGCAGGGTATACTAAAGCTTTTATGTACTCCCAGAAGAAAATGTTCATTGGATTTAAATTAGGATTTCGTGGAGGCCAACGATGTTCACTTCCTCTTCTAATCGAACTATGCGAGAGTACATTATTTAAGTGATTTTGTACCGCGAGAGAATCATGGGCAGGGTCGCCCAAATGAAGGAACCACATCTCACAGCTAACGTTTAAAGGAACTTCCTCCAGCAGGTTGAACAAGTTATGCTGAAGGAAGTTTAGATACTCGCGACTATTCAGTTTGGCTGGGAGTTCAAAAGGACCCACAACATTCACCATATATTAATTTAAAATTCTTGTTGAAAATGGCGCTTCTTCTATCTAAGGAACGAACAATAACGGAGAAAAATTAACTATTCAAATTCAAAAATAACGAAAGTGACTAAAAAGGCGAATTAACTTATGAAATGTCGAAACAAACCAGTCTTGCTTTTTTTTGTCTAAAAATTGCTAAACTATCAATTACAAGAACCTGGTAGCACCATGGACAATAGCTTATCTACATTGATGGCCAATCTGTGCATGAGTAAATTTGAAACAGATTTAGAGACATATAAGATTTCAACAATTTTGGGAGATGTAGAAAGCAGGATGAGGATGGCTACGCCTCTTTTTCGAGGGGCGGTGATAATTCCGCCCATTTTTACGGAGGGGTGACCACGCCCTATTTTTCTAAATCAAAGGGAGAGGGGAGAGGTCAAAGTTCATGGACCTTTGTCTAGGTCAATGTTTATTGACCCCTTAGAAACTGGTTCCAGTTTTTGACCTCTTTCCAAGAAAAGAATTTCTGTTTTTGACATTTTTCTGATCTGTTCTGACCTGTCTTCAGCTGCCAGTTTCTTAAGAACAGGTATCAGTTTCATAAGAACCGTGAACAGTTTCCCAGAACCGGTACCATTTTCCCAAAAACTGGCACCAGTCTTACAAGAACCGGTACCAGTTTCCCAAAAACCAGTACCAGTTTCCCAAGAACCGTTACCAGTTTTCCAAGAACATGTATCAGTTTCCCAAAAACGAGTATCAGTATTCCAAGAACTGGTATACGTTTCTAAAAACACAGCGGATAACAGGTCAAATATGGGGAATATCCATTGTTCAGAAACAAGTAGTTGTTTTCTAAGAACTGGTGCTGGTTTACTGATAACTAGTTCTATTTTAAAATTTGCAATAATTGACCAACTTTCAAGTGAATTAACATTGACCTCTATCCCTCCTTTAACCAAAAAAATAGGGTTTGTCCACAACCCCCCTCCCCCTTGTTTCTTAACGATGTGCGACCGCGACCATCCTCCCTCGTGCTTCCTCTCTCTCACTTATTGAAATTCTCTAGCTATCTGTCTCTCTCTTACACATGTGAATCCCTATGTGTTCCAGAAATGGGGTAGCAATAATACTCGTTTCGATAACAATTACAGTTATCTATATAAAATACAAAAAGAAAAATACACGATTTAAACAGCCAAAATATAAGTACTTTAATTATGTGCGATAATCGTGCAAATTTACTATTTCGTATTACATTTTGTAGGTTTTTTAAATTCCTATAATTGTCTAAATTGAAAAGTTTTTGATTTATAGACAAACAAAGAATTGATGAATCTCCCCTAAGAATGATTCTTAACAACGTAACCCTTCCACACTACTATTGCAATTTTCGGTTATTTCGTATCTAATCTAACTACTTATAGCTGCTTTACGTTCAGAAGCAAAAATTTACAGCTAGAGATTAAATTTAACTATATTATGGGTTATTAGAAAGCTAACACCAATATTTGTCAATAAAGTTACACTTCAGCACATAAATGTACCAACAAATACTAACATGACGCTAAACCGTGCATGAAGCTAGTACTTAATTTCAATTTAGTGAGCGCATAATTTTAGGTAATAGTAATTCTGTAACTGGTTCTAAACGTCATAAAAGTATTGTTGTGTAACGGAACTAGAACTAGATATACCGCAGGGGTAGGATGTTTTTTTTTTGAGAAAGACAAAGTGGAATAATACGTGAGTCTTTAACAAATTAAGTCACTACTACAAAGGCAATCATTGCATCCATTTTACACGATTTACCATTATTGCTGACCTCTGTAGACCCTATTGATTCATTGGTAGAGCAGATTTTGATGTAACATGTTATCTCCCCTTTAGTAATTGGCTGTTTTCTAACTGTGACATTGTAGAACAGAGATTGTAGCGTTAATATCAAACTGGTGTAAATTTCACAAAACCAGCAACCAGTATTGCGTTAAGCTTGCTTTTCACCTTAGTGATTTGTGATATTATTTGCCATGATAATGCAGAACAAGGATTGGCGTGCGTTAGCACTCTAATCGTAATCCTACATTATGTAAATCCCATGATGTGAAATATTTTCCGTTCCTGCAGGTTACAGATGGTTCAATATGCCTTTTTTTGTAATTAAAAGCACCGACCAAAGGAGTATTTTTGAACTAACTCTTATTCCCACCAGACCCCCTATAAGCAAGATCGCCTATTGTTCCAAAACGATGTATCTCAAATAAGTCATGCGACCACTGATTGGAAACAATATAAGTCGTATCGAATTGTCACTCCGACTCCCTCCGTTTGCATTACGAGGAGTAATAAAGAGTTAAAGTTTCCACTTTCACGAAATGGGGTTGCAGGAGTGGGATGATAAAATGCGCCTAGTAATCTAATGAAAAGTCTCTGGGAAACAAGATTTTCTTTCCCTTCAACACTCTGTAACTGGTAAAGCCAAAACAGTAGTTTGCAGATACGACCTGCAACTACTTGTTGGAAAGCTCTAGACAAGTCGCATCTGTGTTACTTCGAACCCCACGCGGAATGAGAATAGAAGTTTCTTGACAGTGCTGGTTTTCCCACAATATTCAATTGGATTGTTACCTAATGTAAGTAAGTACGCGTTCGAGATCCTACAATAAAAGATATTGACGAAAAAAGTGGTTCTTCACCACATTTCACACTATTCCACCTTTTGTAAGCGAGATGGTTTACAATTCTGAAACGTAGATTACAGGGAATCCATGCGACCGGTGGTGTCGGTGTAGAGTGGGGTTTACAATACAGTACTACGCCGGTCACAAGACGGTACGCAACTTTCACCACTCCTTCCTTGATTAATAAATTTCACGCCATCGTTAAGTTAACATTACATTCCCCGTGAATAATTAAATATCCGCATTAATCTCAACGAATAAAATCATGTATCAAAATTCCATATTAATAAAAAATTAATAACAATATTTGGTGCGGTCACAGTCAAAAGAAAACCTAGTTATCAATTAACCTTAAAAAGAATTAAGTTTCAGTGTCCGCGAATAACTATCTAATGTCCGTAGTAACACGTTTATAGCAGAGAAGCGGCAAACCGAGATTTTCTTACTTATCAAGTTTACAGAGAAAGATATAACATTCTATTTTCTAGACACACACACACACACACAGACACACACACACAACACACACATCACACACACACACACTATCACAATGCCATAAACAGTATACACACAACGCAACAACACAAAAACTCTACTACACATTACACACACAACACATAACATCATTTTCTGACACACACAACACACACACACACACACACAGACACACACACACACACACACACACACACACACACACACACACACACACACACACACACAAAATACACCCACACACACACAAACACACACACACAAAAACACACAAACCAAAACACAGACACACACACACCACACACACACACACACACACACACACACACCACAACCACACACACAACAAACACACACACACAAACACACACACACACACACACACACACACCACACACACACACACACACACACACACACACCAACACACAACACAACAGCGCAACACAGCACAACACACACACCACACACACAGCACACAGCAACAAACACACACACACACACATGGTACTACACATACACACATCACACAACACATACACACACACACACACACACACACACACACACACACACACACACACACACACACACACACACACAAACACACCCACACACACACACACACACACACACACACACCCACACACACACACACACACACACACACACACACACACACACACACAACAACACACACACACAACACACACACACACACACACACACACACACACACACACACACACACACACACACACACACACACACACACACACACACACACACACACACACACACACACACACACACACACACACACTCACACTCACACTCACCACACACACACACACCCACATTCAAACGCACACACTTATACACACACGTGTGCAGACACAGGCAGACAGACACGGATCACGCACACCCCCATGCACACGCGCACGTTCATGCACATGGACACGCACTCTCGCACACATACACGCGTACACACACATCGTGGCCAATTTTGGACATGGATAGGCGGCGTGATATGTTTCAAGGGGAAAGACAGTTAGTACTCGAGATTTAGTTTTGTAGTCAATGACGCCTTTCTTTAATCCATGCGAAGTTTCACATTAGTTGGCAGCTTTTCCTATGAGATTTTCCAGTAGATTAGTTTTAGTTTGATTAGTTTCGGTTATTTCTTTTTGCTGTAGATATTTATAGTGGAGTGAGTGTAACGTGTGCGTATATTAGAGAAAGGCTAAAAACTGTATTTTTTTTTATTAAGATCGAATGGTGGAAAGAATTTTATGCGCAATCATATTGTAATCTATCAACATTATGTCACGACAACAACTGGGAACTATATTATTACTCAAACGAGGCGCGAATAATGAAACTATCCGAGAATAATTATTACATACCCCGAAAATTATTTCATACCGGTAGTGAGGGTTGCATAACTATCATGAACCTCATAACTATTACTATTTATTATGTTATGTATTATTATTTTACATTCTTTATTAATTAAGGGACGTACAAAATATTTAAAAACTAACTAAAAAAAGGCATTAAGAATTTTTGCTAACTTGCTATTTGAGTTTTTTCGCCAAAGCCGACTTTTCTGCAATTTGACAGTTATAATTTTATGTATTTATTTTCTAGCACAACTTACTTTGCTTTATATTTATTATATCAGGATATTTATTATTCAGAATGTTTAGTAAATTGTTATTTTTAAGATTAGATGATTGCGAATAATATAGTATACTAGCCGATCCTGCAAGGCGTTGCCCGTGACGAATTCAATACCCGTGGATCAACCCACTTTGAAACTCCATTAAAAGTCACCATTAAGCTACATATATTTTTAATACAGTTATTTTTGTTATATTGATCAAATATAAAACATAGCGGATACCCTGCGTGTTCTACTGTGCTAATGAAACCTAGCCGTACCCGGTGCGCGTTGCTGCGTCGAAAAATTATGAGGGCACTTGAGGGACGATATTAAAAAAATTTTTATGCCAAAAACCTTCGCGGGGGTGCACTCAATAACTTCCCAAAGTTTCATAGCTATTGGATGGATGGTTTCAAACTCTATAACGGACACAGGTAGAAACATTTTTTGTGTTTTATATCTATAGACAAACCTTGTAGCAAGCTTTCGACCAGTTAAACAACGCTGGGTTGTAATGAAGATCTTCCTTGCGCGGCTTGTAATATACTATTATTTGTGTATTCGTTTACATTAATTACGATATTGAACTATTTACACGTACAATAAAGCTAAAATTTTGTTCGCATTAGTGTGAAATATATTAATTATAAATGCTAAAAAAATGTTCCTCTTATGAGCAGTACTTATTAATTTATCCCGCGTATGTTTAGATCCGTAGGTTTATTGTACCCCTCATAACTGGTTGCTATGTTTGTTGTTAAAAGAAATTGTTATTTACTGTTCTACAGATCAGTAAGTTAACTGGTCAGTTTCGATCCAGATTTAATATCATAACGATGTAATTCTCTAGTGTGAGAAATTGTAGACGTTTGACACCCCAAGCGTTAGGACGGTGTAAACAGGAGTGCATTTAATCTCCAATTTCAATTTTCACTTTCTTGCTAAACAAGCAAGCATTGCGGTCGAAAAAAATCGAAAAAACAAGTTGCGTTATTTTCACGACAATTTTGTCGACAACACAAGCTTTTAAACAGAATAGGTAGATAGGGGGTGAAAATAAGGGTGTTAGTTTGGGGGCAAATTTTCAAATTTTAACATAGAAGATTTAAATTAAGGTCATCAATAACTCGCATGAAATGTAATTTTTTACAATTTTTTTAAACTTTCGAAATTGAATATGGCCGCAGTTACAATGACATATACATTTTTTTTTGTAGAAATATATATTTCCGTTGCCGTTCAACATATAAAGGAATTGGAAATAGATATGCGTGGTTATATAAAGGTTCTTTAAAGAGATTTATTTACGTAATAAATAGTGGTATAAGTTTGCCTATATTTAAGGGGTCAAACTTAAGGAATTATTCGAAATTGATTTATTCAAAATTCTCTCCAAGCATTTTTTTTTTTGTTTTTTTTTATATTTTCTAGGCAACCAGCCACTCTTATAAATGCAATTAACCAGCTTCTAAATTACTAGTATAGGAGATATGAATTTTCAAATATTCAATATTGATATTGTCATAACTTTAACTATTTTGGTTACAAACTAGGGATTTTGGAAAAAAACTGTTTATTTACTCTAATGAAATGATATTATCCCGATGAAAACACTACTTCCTGTTTTTCCGAAAATTACAACATTCCTCGTATTGCTGGTGTAACATACACATATTCTTACTTTATTTAAAAAGGAGTGAAATTTGCTTTACAGTGATGTGAAACAGCCCATAGTTTTCTTGAACGATATTAAGCGAGATATCTATTTTTAACTTTCAACCTTCATATACATACGTAGTTATAGAAGGTTATGCAATCGTTTTTTTTTCACAATAGCCAAATCGACTTATTAGCTCATTTTACACCTTTTAGCCAAGTTTCATCAATATCGGCCATGATGTCTGGATGTCTTGGTGATGGGGGGGGGGGAGGTATTAGGGTCAGTGTTTGGTTTTTATAAAACATTTCTAAAACAGCTGAATATTTCAAAGAGATAAAAGTACCCCATGTATTTTTTTGGATTTTGCAAGAAAGTCCTGTATTGCACTAGCATTCACCTAGTTTTTAATATGTTACCACTTTTATTGTTTATTTAAATAAGTAACATGTATTAAACAGATAATTTGTTTATATACTAATAAACTTTTAAGGAAAAGCCAATACTCATTCCTGAAGGACATAAGGAAGAGAAACCGAAAGTGAGTTTAACTGTAATTTATTTTTTCTCAGTTATTATTAATATTTGATGATTTTTAATTATATTAAACTTTTAAGGAAAAACCAGTTGTCATTCCGGAACAACCAAACGAGAAGCCATATAAGGTAAGCTTTCTTTACTCTTACTGCTCAGAACAGCTTATTTACATACTTAATACAAATGCTAGAGTAACGCACACCATAAAATTGATGACGTAATTATTAAGCGATATTATTAAACGAATTAAGAACTTATAAATTATGCATAAATTGTAAGTATTTTCTATTTATACAAAGATCGTCACTTTTTTTAGTCATAATGAAGTTGTAATTTAAATTTTGTGGTTCGATTTTCACAAGCAATATCCTCAAATCAATGCAAACTCAATTTTATATTTTTCGGGTTACATTATTTTATAAAGCAAAAATACTTTTTGCAAGGTAAATATATATATATATATATATATATATATATATATATATATATATATATATATATATATATATATATATATATATATATATATATATATATATATATATATATATACATATCGGACATTTTTTTAACCTCGGCTTTAGCATAGATCTGATTATCGCACCCATGTTTGCTTCAAATAAAACCAAAAATGAAGTATAGTAAGTTGGTTTTACAACCGACGTCATCTGTCAAAAATTACATTTTTACGAAAACAATTGAAAAAAAGGCATAAATTGGCTGAATTTCGGAAAAAAATATTATAAAAAGTTGTTAATTTTGTGCTTTTAGACTTATGTACTGAATTTTAACGACCTAGTATGATTTTGAATTTTTGGCAGTTTTTTGACATTTTACCAATTATTTTTCATCTTGATTATATGTAACCTACGTAAAATTCTTAATCTATTTAAGTTAAAAACAAAATGGCTTTCAACATTTTTTTTTAAATTATAAAAATTTATCCACCTTCATGAGTCATGTTTGGTGCAAAGTTCGTTTAACTTTTGTTTTGAAGAAAAAAAATATTTTTTGCTTTTCTAGTTACATAGAAAACTCAATTCGAATTTGGTGGGGTATGTTAAAACAGGAGTTTTCTTAGCGGCGTAGAGACATAAATTTAACAATTTGCTGTTTTATCTCTTTCTTTTAATACTTCAGCTAAACGTATTTCTCAAAAGGATAAATTTCATTTATTATGAGAAATAACACATTTTACATTCTAATCAGAATCTGTAATGGCAGTTACGTAATAATACATTTCAGTTAAAAACAAAAGTTAAACGAACTTTGCACCAAACAAAAGTTCTGATGATGGATGAAATTAAATCATTTTTGAAAAAATAACAAAAAACATTTTGTTTTCGGCTCAAATAGATTAGATATGCTGAGTTTTCATTAGATAAGGGATTTTACGTAGGTTACATAAAATCAAGATGAAAAACAATTGGTAAAAAGTCAAAAACTGCCACAAATCAAAAATTCATAGTATGCCATTGAAATTTGACACAAAGGTTTAAAATGACAAAATGAACAACTTCTAATATATTTTCGAAATTCAGATTTATGCGTTTCCATTTTTCTTAAAATGTAATTTTGACAGGTACGTGTTGTAAAACCAACTTACTATATTTCAATTTTGGTTTTATTTGAAGCAAAAATGGATGCGATAATCAGATATGCTTAAAGTCAAAGTTAAACAAAATCCCCATATTGCGAACTTAAATTATAATGTAATAACATATATATATATATATATATATGTTTATTTATAATAAATATATATATATATATTAAATATATATATATATACAATATCCATATGTACTATAATATATATATATATATATATATATATATATATATATATATATATATATATATATATATATATATATATATATATATATTATACTTTCGATTTACTCTTGAATTGATTTGATAACATGGTCCGTTTTTTTATTACTTTGATATGAATTAAGTGATCCACATAATTAGCTAGATCAGCTGAAATTTGTTCAATATTAGTTCTGTCATAACTCAACGCTTTCTACGCGTGTCTTTCCGTCAATTCTTTTTGCTTAACGCTAGTTCGGCCAGGCCGAGATTGTAATGCAGTCACACGAGGTCCGTCGGACCCCTGCGCATTATTGCCGCATTTATTGATTCGTTGACCGCGTACTGAGTTGATTTGGTTTTTAATGAGATAAATGCAGAGTGTAACCAAAGGTTGAGAAAAAACTTAACAGTTGATTTTTTAGTAAAGAAAAAATAGATTTTTTTCATATGAAGTTATGCTCTACGGGTTTTTGTTTCCAAGCTACAGGGTGCTAAAAAATTTCAAAAAATTTAGTTTTTCTCAATAACTTTCGAACATCAGAAGATAATGGAATGAAATTTTAGTCGTAGCTTAACTTGATAATGCCCTAATAACACCAAGCGTTTTATTTGTAGCTCTTTTTCCCGTAATTAAAACTTTTGTAAATACAATTTCTTCACATTGCTAGCGTAGGAAAATGAAAATAACAAAAAAATTATGAAGTATGCTTTGACTCAGACACTGAAAATGGTTTTCAGATGTTTTCAGACAATACATCATTGTTAGTTAAGATATTTAGCTTTCCTTGCACGGTTGCACTTTGGTTTAGATGTGTTAAAAATGGACTATTCGACTGAAGAATTAGCAGATATGCATTTTATTTACGGTTTTGCCATGGTGTGTTGAACGTTTTCCACCTCAGCGGATTCCAAATAGGAAGACTTCTTCCAGAATTCATACGTGAAATCGACTCGTTAAGACTTTACACCTTCAGCGGAAGACCTCGAACTGTAAGGACAGTACAACTTGAGGAACGGATCCTTCAGACGGTCGAGCGAATCCTGTATCAAGTACTAGAAGAATTGAAACAATGGAGAGAGTAAGACTGTCCAACGAATCGTACATGATAATTTGTTATACCCATACCATCTTAGATTAAGGTACAGATTTTTGAATAAGTGTAATCCGAACTTGGTGTTTCCCTCGACCATATTATTTACCGACGAAGCTGGATTTACAAGGGATGGTATAGTTAATTTCCACAATAATCACCTGTGGGCCTATGAAAATTCGCATGGAATAATACAATTCCAGCACCAGCAACGATTTTCACTTAATGTTTTGGCTAGAATGATTGGCAACATTTTGATTGGTGCCATAGTACTACGAAACTGCTTATGGATTTTCTTCAAAACGGATTACGAACTTTATTAGAAGTCCTAATTGGAACAAGCCAAAACATGTGGTTTATTCATGATGGCAACACAGCTCACTTTAGGCGAGGAGTGAGGGAATACCCCAATGAAACGTTTTGGGAGCACTTAAAAACATAGTTTATTCTGTTCCCATTTCTAATGTGCAGATTCTTCATCGAAGAGTTGAAATAGGCTATCAGCAAATTCGAAAGATGTCTGGACGAGTAAGAGAATCCATAAAAAAACGCATTACAAATTTATTGAAGTTGGGGAGTAACATTTCCAGCACGTTTTATAATCTTGTTTATTTGTTTTATTACTTCCTATTACCTAGTCAATAAATCCTTTAAATTCCTAAGTGACTAATATTTGTTATTACCGTTAAAATAATTTGATGTTTTAATATCATTTTCGATGCAAAAACCTTTTTTCAATGCTTATTCGACCGGTGGCTGAGTCAAAGCATAATTGATAATGTTTTTGTTATTTTCATTTTCCTATGTTAGCATTGGAAAAAATGGTATTTATAAAAGTTTTAATTACGGAAAATGACAACAGATACATGTGAAACGCAAAAAGGTTTTGTTTGAAATAAAAAGTGGACCTTAAAAAAATATTAAAAAAAAGTTTTTACCAGTGGCGTACCAAAATTTTCTTAGGAAAAACCTTACGGTATAATGCGTACGCGTACCACTGAGTAACTTACGAACTCAATCTTTTTCTTGTTACTAGGGCATTATCAAATTAAGTTACGGCTAAAATCGTTCCATTAGCTTCTAATGTTCGATAGTTATTACAGAAAAACTAAATTTTTTGAAATTTTTAGCGCCCTGTAGCTAGGAAATGAAATCCCGTAGAACAACTACATATGAAAAAGATTAATTTTTTTACTAAAAAATCCATCGTTTAATTTATTCCTAACCTTTATGTTACATCCCGTATATGGAGAAGATGTATTTTGTACATAACATATGTACAAATGATGTTTACAGACTCATTTGTATTAACATATGTTTTATTGTTTACAAATGCTGCAGATTATTTTCGAGTGTTCATTGCACACAGTGTGTTTGTATGCAATGCAGGATTGTGATTTCTGCCTGTACTTCTTGGCCAAATAAAATAGCGTTTTCTTAATTCCACGGAGTTTTGCTTTGTTTTAGCTGGTGGTCCATCTGATCAAAACTTTCCTGCAGCGCTTTTTCACCTTTACTGAATCTCCTAATCTACTTCTGATGTGAGGCAAGACCAAGCTTTCTGCCTAGATGCTAGGAATAATAATCGCCTTTTATGTTTTCCTTGTTTCCATAATGGGTATAAATTTGTCTAAACCACACACGCCGCAATCCCAGTACACCGAACAAATTCATAAATAATTCATCGTGTCAACTCCGTCCTTGGTGCTGTTATAGTGCATTGTTACTACATGCTTCATATTGTCTTCAGCACTACTGTGGTGCATTTCTGACAAAACCCCGACACTTTTATGTCCTTTTGGAACATACGAAACCATACCTTTAGTGAAACCAAATAGTGACGTCTTTTCCTCACGATTCCTTCTGGGTAAAATTCAGGAGACTCAAACGTTTTTACAGTTTTTACTACCTCTAACGAATTGATTACCAACTGGAGAGTCAAAGTCTAGATTAGTAAAGTAGGTTTCACAGGTCATTTTCGATTGATATTATAACACGGTTGCGCTGATTGTTCAACCACTTGACCGGCGAGTCCCTTCGCAACTGAATTCTGTTCCTTTCCAGCCTAAGTAATGCCACCCAGTGGATAACATGTTACCAAATTACACTCCCAACGTATCTATCAGGTTTGGAAGGCATACATTGCCTAAACGGACAGCTTCCACGATATGAAATTAGATATAAATTAGATCTGAATAAACTCTTGAATCGCTTCAGGCCCACGTGGGCCCGAAAAATGTAAGGTTTATACAGCAAATTCCACAAAATATTGTAATTGGTGTCATTATTGCTTAAATAACCAGCAATAAATAATCCAAAAAATGCATACCACTCAACAGTATCGCAGAATTTCTATTTTCTAAGGGTCACGACTCGAACAGCTTCCTTGTTGCTACAGCTGGCTATACCTTCAACAATTATGTTGTCCACGAAAAGAAGAAAATGCATTCTTGGGTTATTCCACAGATTTTCTAGGTACCAAAATCACTTTGTGCAGATTTCCTTCTACAATATCATTGTTAGACCACGCCCTGTTGGATAAGGATTTATTTTCCGTTGCATACCATCTTTCGCGTTGAAACAAAAATCTCTTTCACGTCCTTGAATTTCAGAATCATTGTCTTCATCTACAGACAGACGATCACCATGTTCGCTTGATACTGATTGATGATCATCCAATTTGGTATCGATGTTCCTATCGAAGTCTGGAATCTCGTCATTTTAGATAATCTACACAAATTCAGACAATATAAAGTTTTTGCAATCACCAGCTTTCAGGACACACTGACAGAAATGCTATACAGCTAGCTAAATTAGAGAGTTCTGCTATTTTATATACCAATCGGCACCACCTATTATAATATCAGGCACCAGATTGATATTGATTAGTTATGTTCTTTTATCATACAACTAGGATTATTAGATATTAACAATTAGACACATTGGTAATTATTAGTAATTATATGATTAAAATTTTCCAGAAATTATAAAGACATTACAGCAACGATCGAAATGGAGTGTTAATTAGCTGTAAATACTTTACATTATTTCCACCGGTATTGCATTCTGAATAGCAGAAATTGTATTAAAAACAGGTAGGAGTCCGTTGGACCACCTTTTCCCAGTTACATAACCTTTAAATTACCTGTAATTTAAAGTTACATGTTTTTATGACCAAAAAACTGAGTTCGCGCTTTCGTGCCTTTAACTACATTTCCTACCGTTGCATCATTACATTTTAGGTTATACACATGAGTTTCACTTCATGGAAATTATCTATTCCTATTGCGGTAATATACTAATTAAAATTTTGTTGAAAATTGCAAATTTTGCCCACATCTCTTTTGATTATTTTCTCAATTGTTGCTATAGTTTTGCAATTAAGATTACTATTTTGAAATTTACTTTGACAATTGACATTCTATTTGTAAGATTTATTAAGATTATAATCATTTGAGGTAAAAGGAACATTAATTTTCTGTTTTTTCGCTATAGTATTTGCTTCTTTTAAATTCTTACAACTACGTGCCCTTTCAATCACTCTAATTTCGGCGAATTTAGTTTGTAGCTATTTTTCTGTCCACTTTCTTTAACGTTAGAATTAGATTTTTCAATTGACTGATTAAATGGTTTTGTAAACAGCAGCACTAATTACGGTAATAAACTTTGACTTAAGTCCTCAAATAAATTCTCTACACTTTCCTATTATATATCTGACTTAATTTTTGCATTTTGATATAATATGGGTTTCGTAACAAAATTTTGTTTAACAAGCGTGGGTATAGTTTAGTCGCATCGATCAGTAGTTTTTTAATTTCTTTATTCCCTGTCATGTATGGTAGTAAACTACCTACAGTTTAAATAAAAAATTTCCCCTATTTTAACTGATTGTATTACACTTATTCTACTTTCCAAGTAACTAAGTGTTTCACTCTCTGCTATTCTTTTAATTAATTCTACATCAGATGACTGTTTATACTTATTACCAAAACATTACATTTTGCTATCAAAAAATACACTAAATTTCCCAAATTCTTCTAATTTCTGTTGATTGTAATGAATGTTTTTCCCCTCTCCTGTTATCTTTGTATAAGTTACTTAAAAATGTAGACATATTACTCACTACACTCTTGTAACATAATTATTACATACATAGTTTAGCTTATTTACATTGACATAATTATTTAAATGGATAATGCTACCATTTTTGTTCAATTTTTACTTGCTTGTAACTTATAATTTATTGTATGTTAATTGTTCCACACTTTTTAATGCAGCATTATTTTGACTATTTTTTTTTAATTTTTCACCAACCTTTTAATCATTGTAACCACTTTCGAAATGTTTTTTTTTAACAAATATCTTATGTAATAAACGTCCCTTTTTGGTTTTAATATTACTAAACACATTCCTAACTGAACTACATTTATCAAATATTTGCTCTTTCTCGTCACATCAACAGCTTCTTATATACTATAATTGACAACTAACTTACAATTACTTTGCAATATTCTTTCCCCTCTCAAGTACTACTACTTACAATATTGCGTTGCTGGGATTAATTCATTCATAGGATATAAGTTTACGAAATTCTTTATTGTAACTTGACTATACTACAGTCGTTTGAAACGAAACTTCTCATGAATCAATGCCAACCTAACATGTTCTTCGTGACTTACGTTGGCAATTAATGTACATACTACATAATAATAGTATCCTTTAGTTACGGATTTCGTATGCCTAATAAATTGTATTTCGAATGCCGCTTGTATTCAGTACAGGTGCAGCTGTTCTTATTTGGGAATGTAAGGCGAATTAAACAATTTATTGTTCGTAAACGCTAGAGAGATTCGACCTACAATAGACACACATATGCCTAAAACAACGCCTATCAGCTAACATTTTGTGAGATATAAGACCAAAGAGTTCAAAGTGTATTGATTCTCAGCTTATCTATATTAGAGATAAGTTAAAGCAATGTTTATGAAGTCATTCGTAACAAAGTGGAGTTATGGGTAATTCTATGACATTATTTGAACTTGTTGATACAGTACTTAAACATTCATTAGAATGATATTTTTATCCTTTTTTACACAAGTACATAACAAAATTTTCTCGAATGGGATTCGAACCCACGACCTCATGTTATCTAGACATGAACTCTAGGGAACTGAGCTACCGAGTGACTAGAATTCCATTCAAATTAAACTTTATGCGTTAAGTGGTTGTTGAGTAAAAGTATAAATACATATAAAGGTTAATTTTAATGGAATTCTAATCTCTCGGTGGCTCAGTTGGTTAGATTTCATGTCTAGATAATATGTAGTTGTGGGTTCGAATCCTACTCGGAAGAATTTTTTTATGTATTTACGTAAAAAGAAAATAATATAATCTCTTTATCATGAAAACCAAATTCGTAATTAAAAACTTTTCATTCATTGGAATTTGTGAAATATTGAAGTAGTAATTAATCAGTATTGTGTTTGAAAATCTGTAAGTCTGCAAAACAAACCGTCAGCATGCATAGAAACTAAGATTCTCTGAGGGAACTTTTTTAACACTTCTTTACTAGTTAGAGCTAAGAGTAATTGAAGTAATATTGTTTTAGTGCTATGAAAAAGTATTCAATAAGTGACGTGCATTGATCTTGATTTGAATTAAGTATGTAATGTCTACAATATTTTATTATTATTTTTATTTCATACCAATACATTATAATAGTTTTTTATTATATAAGGGTCTTATTAGGCATATAAAACACGCAAGAAAATGAATGCGAGAGCGTCAGCTCTCGCGTTTATTTTCTTAAGTGTTTTATATGCTAATAAGACCCGAATGTAATACAAAACTTTATCCACAACCGACAATAAATTAGAATGAAATGTACTTAATTATTCTAGTTAATTTAATTTTAATTCAATTTTCTTATTATTTGAATTTATGGGTGGTCATGGATTTATTGCTATAGTGACTGATTCGTTTGGCATATAAAACACGCAAGAAAATAAAACCCTAGTGTTTTATGAATATAAAACACTAGGGTTTTATAGTGTTTATAATGCGTTCGTAAGCAGTTAAATTATGACATGATAATGTGTCGGTTGTGAATAATAGTTATTTATTATATAAGGGTCTTATTAGGCATATAAAACACGCAAGAAAATAAACGCGAGAGCGTTAGCTCGAGCGTTTATTTTCTTAAGTGTTTTATATGCTAATAAGACCCGAATGTAATACAAAACTTTATCCACAACCGACAATAAATTAGAATGAAATGTACTTAATTATTCTAGTTAATTTAATTTTAATTCAATTTTCTTATTATTTGAATTTATGGGTGGTCATGGATTTATTGCTATAGTGACTGATTCGTTTGGCATATAAAACACGCAAGAAAATAAAACCCTAGTGTTTTATGAATATAAAACGCTAGGGTTTATAGTGTTTATAATGCGTTTGTAAGCAGTTGAATTATGACATGATAATGTGTCGGTTGTGGATAAACAAATAAACTCTTAGTTACCCCAGGGAGTTATAGTAGGGAATTATAGATCTATCACTTCCTCTAATGTATTTTGAGAAATATTTGCAAGCTTGTTAGTTGAAATACCCATAGTAACAATGAGTGCTTAATTTTTAAACGTTCGTTTAATTTTAATAAGCAGCAAAACTTCGTTTTCATATTTCATTTATAATAAAATATGAAATAAAATTATTTATCTAACACGTGAGTTATGTATGTTAATAATCTCAGGCAACTTGCAATCCCTCGGGATTAACGTCCCTAGAGAATGCAATCCGTTGCCCTTGGTGATTAACACCGTCATAACTCCATTGATATATAATTAACTATTATATTATATTATGCTAGCAGTGCCGTATTTTTACTTAGATATCTTTACATTTTTAGGAAAGACCAATTATCATTCCTGAAGAGAAGCCAGAAAAAGTAAGTTGATTTTAAATCTTTTTCATTCAACAAATGTTTAAAATTAATAATAAGCTGCTTCAAGTAAACCCAAATCCCGTAAATACTGTTCATTGTTTTTCTTTTGTTAAACTAGAAGAGAATATGTTTAAATAAGTATAAAAGCAATTTTTGAAGTATAAAAATAAACCAGGTGGAAACAAAAATGATTATACCATATGGTATCTCTGGGAGTTGTAGAATTTATTAAAATAATCTGAATATTAACAAAAGTAAGGAATTAGGCCTAACGTTACAATATTATTTTGTATGATATGAAGTAAAGCACTTTATGCAGAGTCCCATGTTACATTTTTGGCACATTGTTCTGCCAAAATAAGGAACAACCATCACCTTCACACCGCTTTCTATTACAGTTTGTAACTAAGTGGTTAGTTTTATCAAATCGCACATCGACAGCGCCTTGTTTATAAAAAAATGATTTACCAGGATAGGTAGGAGGAGTTACGTATTTTTGTAAATACATGCTAAGTCTCTCCCAAATTGAAAATTAGAATTTTTTTGTTTTTTCGGTACAAATATCATACATTGTCCTTGCATACATCTAGTAACCAAGCGAACAACGGCCAATACCCCTTTTCCCTGATTCCTATTCGGCAAGCAGCTATTCCCTGGTCATTAGGTTGGTACCACCCATATTCTTATTATAAGCCCCAATGTTTTGTGGTCGAGGGATCGCAATGTGCCGCTTTTCTTCCTTGGAACATCTTTTTATACTTTTCACTGGTGCAACTCCAGCATAGGTGGACGCAATGGTCACGGAAGCGTTGTCCATCCAGCGAAGATGGAAGATACATTCGTGTTGATGGATTGTCTATTCCTATTCACCGCGCCTTTTAGATTTTAGAAACTGTTTTTTATTTGTTAGAGGAAATAAATGAGGAAGTCTATTTTCTCGTGGTGTGCCGACTGCAGAATATCCCATAAAGTTGCGTAAATAAACAAGAAAATTTATGCCAATTAACAGGTTGTCTGTTGATGTAGTACTTCAAGCATTCCTATCATCGGGGATGCAGCTTTTCCAAATAGTTTGTCATATTAGGGTTCTGTTCTTGACACAGCTAAAAATGTATTAAGCAACTACTGTTACTGTTAAGGCACCACATTTTATAGCCGAATCGAATAGGCTTGCCTTTTATAAATTGTTTGCAGCCGTGACGCCAAAATAATGAACCAATGATTCGTCATAACACAAATATTTAACCGGCTGAAAGTTCCTTAGGCAAGCTCATTTCATTCTATTCATTAGAGATCGCAGTTTTCATTTTCATGAATTTGCGTATTGTCTACAAAATGCAAATATTTGTGAATTTGGAAAAACTAATTTCTACAAATAGCATTAGATACCACTGTTTCGTGCACGTCATCATTAACTTCCCAATACGCCTTTTGTGACGGTAAATAATTAATGCCGCTGATAATCAACATACTTATAAAATATCTAATATCGGCTGTAGTTACATTCGGCTCTGGGATGTCTTTAAAACTTGCATAGCGTCGTGTTTTATCTACAAGATGCTGAATTGTTCTATCGTCCACAAATAATTCGAAAGCTCCAGTGCAAGTAAGATTATTGTACTGGGAATAGTTAACAATGGGAAAAGGTTTTTTCTATAGATTCAAGATCACCTTGTAGCCATTCCGTATTTTTTTTCCTCTTTTTTAAGCTTTCGTCTATCCATTGTTGCATATAATCATTTTTGCTCATCTTATGTGGCACCACGAGGGACTGTTTATCATCTTCATCGAAGTTCAGTCCTAACCTGACGACATCTGCCAATTTTATTTCTGCTGCTACCCTCAACTGATTACCTGTGAGATTTGATATCGCGCCCTCATCTGCATTGTCACTCGAATCTTCATCAGTATCGACGTTTGCATCTGGTGGGGTAATGAAAATATCTGTAGCTGCATTTACTACAGCCTTATAACACATCTAGGGCTTCTCCCAGCGAGAAACTACAACTGAAACGAACATAACATATTTTAGCTCTTTAACGCCCATAGATACCAAATGGTATCAGAAAAGTTTGAATTACTGAAATGCCACACCTACTACAACGGTTATTTGCAAAGTGGGGCTCCATTACATTTACGACTATGTATCCGAGATGACGAAAAGTGAGGAGACGGCGTGTCTACTACCGTCCATCGGTGTGAACTTTTGCCATTTTTTTGATACCATATGATATCCATGGGCGTAAATGGGTTGAAGCCCTATAATAGGATATTTGCATTCGATTTCATAACAAAAGTTCAAATTTTTAAACTTGTTTGGCAATTTCCTATATTTCATAAAATATGCAAAAAACACAAATATTTTAGTTCACGCTATGCTGTCTATTCCATTTCTAGCAACTTCTATATCTACATCCTTCTTCTTATCACTTAAAGATATGCCTATCCAGCACCTCTCATTAGTCGTGTTTGATTACCACATTAATTTGATAGAGTCGAAGTGATTGATTACTAATTTGCAAAGTAAAACTCACGATAGTAAGAGCAACGTTGGTAATTTTTTACAAATATTCACTCTGTGACGACGATATTAAGTAAAAGTAAAAAATGCAATGCTTAGTTGATTAGAATAGCTTTCACTATTGAGGCAACGGATTTTTGGTTATGATCTCTTAGTTATGTATTTTTGATTTGCTGGCCACGCAATTTGGCGTTTTTCTTACTTAATTTCATTAACTTGTCACAACCACCATCACACTATCACTATCACCTTAGGATACATATTTGTTACATCGACACTGTTGAGGTGAATTCCTCAACATACTTCCTTAGTTGATGTGCTCGCAGCTATATAGGAGTCGAAAGACGCAGAAGTCATTTCACGGACAATTTTTGAATCTGCAGCTTCTAGAAGCATGTTTAGTACAATGCAGTTAGCATTTGATGAATTGATGTTTCCACGATCTTTTGAGCAGCATACAGTTTGATTTAGTTACACATTCTTGCGTTGTACTGAATGAATTGCATATACCATAACGCTTCCAGAACGTCAGATCCTTTTTTATTTACTAACTCAAAATCTGTACAAATCTTGTAATAGTGGCGTTTGTAAATCTTTGATTGAGTTAGTCCCACGTAACCAGCAAGTAGACGTGCATCATAGTTATTTATAATAATCAAAACAACGCCTATGGTGGGTGGTGTTATCTATAAACCAAAAACATCCACTGAATAACGTTTTGAAATGTTGAAACTTCGTATCATGGATAAGTACAAGTAATCATATTTTTCCTGATAAACCAGGACCACTTTCTATATTTTGAGACATAAGAAAACAAAATTTATATCAAAATAATGGATTTCATAAATATTTAAAATATTAATAATAATAATATTCAAGTCTATTTGTGTAATGCAACTTTCCACTCATCAAAATCCTCCCGCCTCTCATCACAACCGACGAAGAATAGCCAAAAATCGCATGTAGCAAAATCAGACGAATAATAATGTTCGCCAACATTCCCAGTCTTTGTTGACCAACTCTTATACGTTCTGTATGTTTGTAACTCAAACAACTGATAGTACCCAACGGCAAATAAATCTTTTCGTGTTCAATTCCTCATGCAAAATTTTGTAACTGATGCGCAACAGATTCCCAATTATTTAATCATACCGTATGTTCAGTGTGGGCAAATAATCGAGGTAAGCGGCAGTATCTTAGAATCTGTCAATCTGAAAACAATGGGAAAAAAATTTACTATGAATGTGGCCATGAGAAAATATGTTAGAAAATACGCATACTGGCCATGATAAGTGTGGGGAAAGCTTTTGAAAGTGCTATCATTGAAATTTCTGTAAATTCTAAACCATTCATTCAGTTTTAGCAGCATAAAGTTTATTTGGAAGACAAATGTAGGTATTTTAAATTGCCATTGTCATTGTTACACAATAGTTCCTAATAAAAGTGCTAGAGGGCGCAATTTGTCATGTCGGTGTTTTACTCCAAAAATTTAAATCACACGGTAAATTTCTCACATCGTATTCAAAACGTAGATAAAATTTTTAATAATAACGTAAAAACGGCAAGTTTTTTGTTTTTTTATGATTGTGGACCTGAACAGGCTAAATAAGGCCTATCGTGCAAAAGCACTCAAGAACACTTAGGAGGATGGATAGAGGGATAATGAATTGCCAATAGATGCCTATGAACAGCTACCTTAAATTTTCTCATATCATAAGTGCGAGGAAAACAGGAACTAGGGAGATAATTCCAGAGTTTAGAAGCCGTGTAGAAAATGTGGATTGCGCCCGTTTGGTACGACAAGTGGAGATTTGTCACACCTTCTAACAGGATTGGCAACTCATTTATTAAAAACTCCAAGAAGACATTACCAGTTAGCGCACGATAAAAAAATAAGGACCGATAATTTTGCGGCCTATAATGCCACACCACACGTTTAGCCTACAGCGGCCGTAGTGCTGCACTTTTCGCATCCAATATGGATTTTCAGCAGATCAATAATGCATATTATGCATGTTTACCCTACCATCACTTTTAAAAGTGACCTCGTCGGTCTACGGAATTTGTGATAAAAAATTCCTATTTTTACGAATCATTTCTAACATCTATTTAGACAAAAATTTAGTCTGTGATCAAAATCATCTTCGTTTTGGGCCTGGTGTAAAACTATATGGTAGGGGTATGGTGTAAAAATAAAAAGGAGTGGGCATACAGTAAACTGTGTGTCTATTAAATAAGGATGTGCTAATGCAATTATTTACCTGTTGTCTTAATATGTTTCGAACTCGTACATTGTGTCTATTAAATTCAATGTAAGCTGACATTAATAATATTTTCTTCCGACGCATCCGAAACCTAGGACGATGAAACCTACCAACATCGCGTAATCGCTGTACAAGCGAGCAAAAATTCTTTTTTCATAATGATATCGATCTGGATACCGGGTCGCTAATGTTAATGCTGTTGCTGCATTTTGAAAACACTGGAAATAGACCGCAATCATATCAACGGCCTCATTACTTGTCAAAGACCTTTAAAAAAATATCTACAAACGAAATTGACCAGAATTAAACTATGTCTAAGGAAAACTTGATGTTTCTATACAATGTTATTTAAAAGTTTGCTTTTTGCTTCCGCGTCCTACTACTAAACATTCATTGACATCCAAGACAAAGCGCTAGATGGCGGTATTTATTAATTGGGGTAGTGATTAATTGATAAAATGATAAAAACATGCAAAATGTAATATTTTCTACCTACTATATCTGTGTAAAACTAATAAAATTAGTTTTAATGAAGGTAAAAGGTTAAGGTAAGTGATTAATAAGCGGAAATCGAAGCAACAGTTTTATTCACCCCAACAAGATTGGAAAACTGTTTGAAATGTCAGCGAAGGTAGTTCGAACATTTATCGAGGCATTAAATACCTAATATTTTTTGGTTTAAAAACGGATTTTTGATTTTATTTGAACTTTACAGGGTGAGCAACGTTAAAATTAAACTTTAATTTCGCCAAAACTCTACAACTAACAATATTAAAGTAAATCTTGTATAATTTTTATTGTAAATTTAATTTACTTTTTGATTTTGGTATAATAAGTACCTACATCGTTGCAATAACATTTTAAAGAAAAGGTCTAAAAACCTTGTTTTTGTATTCTTAACGCGCCCCAACGACGGTGATAGACATTAAAAACCACTGTTGGTCCTTAATTCGAATAAAAACTATTTCTTTAATATGAGGCCAACATTTATCCAAATCGGCCCTGAAAAACCAAACTTCGTCAATCAAGGTGCTAAAAAAATTGTAGTATATAAGTTTTTTTTGAAAGTGTAATCTTCTTTTTTAATCCGATATCAAAAATATACCGTGTCATATAAGTTTTCGGAGTAAAATTAAAAAAAAACTGATATAACAAATTGCCCCCCAAGCACCCTTATTAGGACCTATTGTGTAACAATGCGAATGAAAGTTTAAAATATCTACATTTGTCTTATAAACAAGCTTTATTTTACTAAAATTAAATAAGTGGTTTACAATTTACAGCAATTGTAATGATTACAACTTCAACAACTTCCCCCACTCTTATTATGGTCAGTACGCTAATAAACCTTAAACGGAAATTATGTAGAATTGTCTACGCTTTCAAACGATGTAACTAAAGGTGTACCTTTATACGAGTCTTGTGAGCCGTTTAGAATTTTATTATCTAAAGTTTAATTTTGCCCCCTAGCGGTGGAATACAGAACTTCAAATAATTTCCAACATTTTTTCTGATATATGTATATCAGAAAAAATGTTATTATGCATGTGTCCATGAAAAAAATATATATATATATATATATATATATATATATATATATATATATATATATATATATATATATATATGACGTTGATGTTTTTCCGGGTTCGGTCTCGCCTAGATTCTCCTTTCCACGGTCTACTTTTTGTACTGCATTACGATGTTCCTCCTTTCTTACACTGATGCGTCTGTATTCATGAACAATCCCGACGTTACTACAGATACTTTGCGCCCAAACCATATAACGCTGCACAAAAAGAGCTTGCTTTGCCGTTTTAATATAGACCCATGTCCCTTCGTGTTTTAATTCCTTATACAAATTCAAATTTATTGCCGAACTGATACGCACATTTACTACCAAGATATCTCATACACTCCAGCATAATTGAGACAGTTAAATTGACAATAGTTACATAAACTATTTGATCTATGTGGTGGGATAAAATGCCGATTGATTCTCTTTTACTTAATAAAGAAACTAAAACCGAATATTTTTAGGAAAATGCGATGACATTTAAAAGATTGCTAGTTAAGGCTTCTAAATGTAATCTCAATTACAAATGAAATCATTACAGCTTATATTTATTATACATAAATAAAAATGTATCTTGTAAGTTACTTACAAATTACTTCACTTTTAAGCAAAAGCCAATAGTCATCCCGGAAATGCCTGAAGAAGAGAAATTTAAAGTGAGTATGTTTTCCTTTTTATAAATTGTCATTATTTGAAATTCTTTTTTTAATTGCATTAAACTTTTTAGGAAAAACCGATTGTCATTCCGGAGCAACCAAAGGAAAAACCACATGAGGCAAGTCTTACCTATCCTTTAGCCCTAGAGAACCAAACTTCTGTTATAATATTTGAATAATTGTATTTTTACTGTGGTTATGTTTTGTTTTAGGAACGACCAGTGGTCATTCCTGAAAAGAAACCAGAAAAGGTAAGTTGAATTTTTAACTATGATTTTGTTATTTTTTACTAAACGAATACGAAAAAAATAACTCTGTTTCAACTAAATAAAGTTCTGTAATTTGATAGTATTTTAGAAAGTTACTGTAATTAGCGAAACTAGCAATAAGACAGCAATACATATTACCCTATTCTGAACCAGCAGTTAAAATCTAGGGTTATGAACTGAAATGGTGATAAAATAAGTTTTTGGTTTTCTATTTGACAATTCTAACTTCCTAATCAAGCAATTCGTCTATCTTATACCATAAAATTATAACTACCCAAGTTCCCCCTTATTTATATCAAAAAATACATTTTTCAGATAATGCTAGATTTGTTAATTTACTAAAACCACACAAACATCACACCACAATGTTTGAGAATACATATTACATATATATATATATATATATATATATATATATATATATATATATATATAATATATATATATATATATATATATATATATATATATTCAAGTTGAAAATGGCAAATGAGACTTTGCCGAAACGTCGTTTTTGTACTGGCAGGAGTCAGAAACATCACCAGCAGATGCGAGACAACGCCCGGATAAACAACAGTGTTTCATACTACACTTGAAACCTAAAATCAACCATATGTATATATATATATATATATATATATATATATATATATATATATATATATATATATATATATATATATATATATATATATATATATATATTATCATATTACACACATATTACATACACTGTGTCTCTTGAATTTCTGGACATAGGGAATTCCCATGTTAAAATAAACTATTGTAAATATTGGCTCCCCTAATTATTTTACAGTAAAATGTCAAATGTAAAACTTCTTAAGGGAAAAAGGCTGCTTCTTATGTTACAGTTGCATTTACATTTGGTTCATCCGTTTTCGAGAAAATTAGGAAAAACTAAATGGCTTTTTCGTAACCGGTAACGTTAATAAGCCATGTAAGTGTCAGGATAAATACAATAAGGAGCACAAATAAAATAAGTTTGTTATAAACAAGAAGGTGATATTCTAAATAAACAAATTAATTATGAAAATTTGAAAAAAATAACAAAAATCATCATTTCTACTATTTGATTTAAGTGTTCAAATAAATCTCCGTACTAGCTAAACAATATTCAAGTCGATCATACATTCTGCCGCGTAACGTTTGCTGAGCATGTACTGAACACTTCGTGGCTGTTTGCTAAGATTGCTACTTTAAGTCGATCAGACTGTTAAACGAGTTTTCACTGTTGTATAATTTGTTTTTAAATAACCCAGAAAAAGTCACAGAGCCAAATCAGTTGAGGTGCTGCCAGTTTATGGTACCATACTATCCATATAGCCTGATAATATATATATATATTGACTATTACTTTATATTGATAAATGCAAATTTTCAGTATTTCAGTAACGAAAAATTTGGCGGTTATGAATACCATGAGTTGAAAAAGAACATTCGTCGGTGAATAAAATACGACTTAAAAAGTTTCTATCCATGTTTGATAACTCTACTAATCTTTCGCAGAACTCCATTCTTATGAGTTCACCTTCATCAAAAATTTCCTGCTGCAAGCTATACTTGAAAGACTTGAACACTGGAGTTTGTCGCTTCAAAATTCGATGGACGGTACTGTGAGATATTCCTAAACTGCTCCCAATTTGTCTCACACTTTTATTCTTATCTTCAACAACATTAAGTAACACATCCAAATCTCTGTCATTTTGCCCCAGAAGTTTAATATCTTGACAATTACATGGCTTATTAACGTTACCGGTAGATTTGAATAAGTTGATAATTTTTGAAATTGTTTCTGCACTTGGAATTTGCCGGTTTTGATAACTAGCCGAGTACAAATCTCTGATATTTCTAAGTGAATTGCCAGAGTAATGCCATTCAATAAATTTTACTTTTTCTTCAATGGTGTAATAATTCATTTTTATAAACAAATTTTTCTTTAAAAAGTAATAATCTGTCCCAAATAAAGTTTTAATGATGAATGAATTGTTTTTGAACAATGATTAATTTACAATGATAATTAATAATTATTGTTAGCATTGTCTATCTAAAGCAAAGCAACCTTGACCAGTTACGAAAAAGCCCTTAAGTTTTTCCTAAATTTCTCGAAAACGGGTGAACCAAATATAAATGCAATTGTAACATAAGAAGCAGCCTTTTTTCCTTAAGAAGTTTTACATTTGACATTTTACTGTAAAATAATTAGGGGAGCCAATATTTACAATAGTTTATTTTAACATGGGAATTCCCTATGTCCAGAAATTCAAGAGACACAGTGCATACACAATACATATACATATTGCATTTACATATTCCATATACATATTACATATACATATTACTTATACATATTACATATACATATTACTTATACATATTACGTATACATATTACGTATACATTTTACGTATACATGTTACGTATACATGTTACGTACACATGTTACGTACGCATGTTACGTATACATCTTACGTATACTGTTACGTGTACATATGACGTATACACATTACGTATACATATTACGTGTACATATTACATATACAAATTACGTATACATATTACGTATACATATTACATATACATATTACATATACATATTATATATGCATATTACATATACATATAACGTATACATATTACGTATACATATTATATATACATATTACATATTTTTACATTGTAAAATATAGCTACACACAAATTTCACCTTAAATAAAGTCTTATGTTCCGCCCCTGACTATACTGTGTGATTCCTACAGGACATATTCGGTGTAAATTATAATTTCCTGCCTTGCGGGGATAAATAATTGCTTAACTCATCGTTATATACGTTTTTTACACACTTCTACATTTAAATTTATTGAATTATTTAATTCTATCTCAACAATTAGTATCTAATTTACCAGTTAAACGGCATCTCTCTTCAGGAATAAAAGATATTCGAATTTTTTTTTTAATTTTGCCAGAATATTTCTCGTAAAAAATCACGTCGATTAAAAATCATGTGCCTGCAATAATTTTCTGTGTTTAATATACATTAAGCAAACCAAATTAACCTGATATATAACCTAACGCACTATTTATTGAATAAATGGCTTCGATACACTCTAAGCCAAAGTTTTCTTTATAAAGTGTCCTTGTCTTAACGTGGCCCTTTCCTATACTATTGATAGCAACATCATAATCGCCCGTTCGAATCGTTATGAGATTCTTTCAAGGAATAAACTTTACAAGTTTCACTGAAACTACATGATCACTTTCTTTCTTTCATTTATTGAAAGTGCCCCATCTAAAGAAATTACTAAGATAAATCTGGATGTCGCTTGTCTCTTCGGAGATATCGTAGATTGTTGGGTAAAGATTACATTATTCGATCGGACGTAAATCCAGTTCTCAAGGCGGTCTTCGGCAATGTAACACCAAACTACTGCCGGTTCGCACTATTTAAAATTTGTGGCATATAGTGTACCATTACGTCCAACAAACTATCGTATGTTACTGGCTCAAGTAGCTATAAAATTTGCTGGAAACCTTTCTGTATCCAGATATGTGAGTTTCTTACCTCGATTCTACCATTTATTATGTATAACTTATATTTAATAGTCGTGAACTCTTGATGGTATTTTTTTGTAGGATCTGTCAATTTAAATTAGTAAAAAATTTTGGTCTCACATACCGTTACTTTTCTCACTGTTATTAATCTCGATGACTAAACTATCTATCACATTACCCTAATTATTTATTGAGTTTGAAATCGTTTTCTGTGCAATCTTTTAAAAACTATTATTAACCCTTCGTTTAATGTAAAAGACGTTATGGTCCATGGTCCATGTTGTAGTTCTTGAGGTGTCTCTGTTTTGGAAATGAATCAACTTTGTAATAGACTTGAGGAATGGTGAATGGACTTTTAGTAATAGATCGTTTTTACATACTATCTTGTTTGATTAGTAAAATTCCTACTGTGATGGTTTTTTCCTGAACAATCCTCTTTGAGTCTCTTTCTTGATAACCTTTTCTTATCGGCTTCCATGGAATGGGGTGGTAATACTTTAATTGAATACCATATAAAAGCTTATGCTGAATGAATGAAACAGGACTACCAACCACTTTCTTCTGATGTTAAGCACAGAACGAATAAAGAGTTGGTTGCTATGCTAGAATTAGGTATAACTGAACCATTTAATAACTCTTGGTCAAATTCGATTATTATCGTCAAAAAGGAAGACAATATTTACCGATTTCGTGCTGATTTTTGTTGAATTAATGTTGTAGCCGAAAATTCGTTAAGTTAGTTCTACTCTAGATTATGTTTACTTTCCGCTTGTTGGAAAATTCCAGTTGCTGGTCATTCAAAACCATTGACTGCTTTCACGGTTCCTGGATGTGGAATATATCAATTCACATGGTATGCTTCAAATTTTGAAATTGGTGTTGTAGTAAGTCAACAATTTGACGACTAAAAAGGATATTAGTTAAAGTAGTCAATTTTTATCTGAGTTATTCTACTACAGAGACAAGAGTGTTTGGCTACTTTATAGCAATTAAGGACTTTTGGCCATACATTAAAGCTTCGCTTTTCACTGACTTTAGTGATCACCACAAAATTATTTGGTTAAATCAATGACAAAATTGTTCTGGTCGTTTCGCTAAATGGGCTTTACGCTTACAATAGTATTGCTTCCATATAATTTAACGCAAAAATACAATGTCATGTTTGCCATTTTATTTCGTTTTGTTTCAAGTACTATCAAAATTGCGTCCTTAAATCTCCGTGGTGTTTCTTCCTTTCTGAAATAATTCTCCACGTCGTGTGTTAAAAGTAGTCCTGTGTATAAAAACGAATGTGATTTTTTTTCTATTTCCGAGTCCTCTTATGATGGCTAGCTACTCCTAGGGTACAATCTCGTCAAGCGACATCAGAACGTCATAATCCAACCTCTAGCCACTTTGGTGTGAGGAAAACCGTTACTAGAATTTCTTTCTATTATTGACCTGTTATGCATACACATATCGTTCATTATGTTCATCAATATGCCGTTTGTTCTGTACATAAGGCTGAACAATATCGATCTTGGCTTTTTATCTCCTAGAGCTAATCCCACTCATCGCAAATCTTGGTGGCTAATGATTGTTTTTATAAATTTTCACGTTTTCTCTTTTCGTACCGCTACTGCTACATCGGTCTGTCCAATTGAATCCAATGTCTTCTTCAGTGTGTTATTAGTGGTAACTACGTACAAATACTCAGCTGAAAATTTACACATGTTTGTGCCAAATCTTGCAATACAAATATCTTTAATGCTAAATACCATCCACAAGCCAATCCCGTTAAACGAATTATATCAGTTCTTAAAACGATATCTTCTTACCTCAGAATTATGGTATGCAGCATGTTAATTTGGCTCAAAATGGTTGTGTAACTAGATATGCTAAATAGAAATTAAAAGAAATGAGATAACTTTAGTAACATTTTTTAGGATATTTATGCAACCCCTTTATAATAAGTTCATTACGAAAATAGGCAACATTCTGAAAGCAATAACAATAATCCATGTCAAACAGACGTTTAAAACTTCATGACAGACAGAGGTTAATAGACATTTAGATGCCAACTTAAAGAATTAAAGGAAATGAAATCATTTTAATTATAATTTATTTAGGGTAACCATGCAACCTTTTTATACGTTCACAACGAATACAGGCATCATAGTAAAAACAAAAACGATAATCTGTCAGAATGACATTTGAAACTTCCTGTCGGATAGAGATTAATAAACGTAAACACATCATAACTAAAAAGATTCAAAGCCTCCCGCTTCTGTAACAATACAGTTAAAATTTTGTAAGTTTTAAGGTCATGTGGTGTTCCACACACTGTATTTACTTTTTCTAATTACTATATTTTTACATCCTCAACACGTATGATGAATATTTTCTTTTCACAGTTTTTGATGGTTTTGATGCTAAGCTTTTTAAGAAAAGGTCATATCATTCCAAAACAACAAAAAATCACTTGTAGCATGTTTTATTTGTTTTTAAAGCTTAAAGTCACATACTTCTGTTGTAAAAAAAAAAATATTTATGATACTTGTTATCTTATTTTTAATATGGTTATTTTACTTTTCAGCAAACTCCAGTGGTCATTCCTGAGCAGAAACCAGAAGAGGTGAGTTCTATTTTGACGTTTTTCTTTGCCCAAACCAAAGAAATAATTTATTGCTTAAATTTAATAACGGATTGTAATGGTATTTTCGGTTCTACTTCCAAAGAATGCATGTTCATTATTTTTCCGCATTTCTAGTCAAAGAATAACCAACAAAACAAAGAAACAATAAATTAACTTTGTTGGCGCTATATATTAAAATATATGTTTGATGCAGTACCATTGAAAGTATAGAAAGTACACTTCTATACATATCCCCCCTTTCTCGAATGGTAGCGCATTTATTGAAACAAGGACAAGCAATAAGTTTAGAAGAGTGTTAACGGTGCTCTGCATCGTAAACCGTGCTTAGAAAAATTTCTGCAGAAACTGGTACTAATGATAATAATGGGGAATTTAATATAAACTTAACTTGAACAGAGTAATGTAAATTATTCGGACGTTAAGAGTGCTTTACCTAAGGTGGATTTAACAGCTTCGCATCACCGGTCGACTAGACTTATCCATGTTTCGTATTTTAAACAACCGCGACTACCACGGTTTTTGAAGAAAAAAGGCCCACATAAGATATTACGAGGGATACTATTTATGTATTGAGAATTGGCAACACTGGTATTGCCAGATGAAATTTGTCACTGCCATCTTAAAGTTTGACATTTTTGAGGTTATACGTACTCAGAACGTTTTGTCCTGCGAGCACTATTTGTGTTGTTTACAGTAAGTTGAAAATTTCATCTCAGCCAAAATATGGAATTAACTAGTGCAAATTTTTGAGCTATGATTTATTATGACTTTCGACGTGGTCTAACTAATGAACAATGCATCAATCAACTGAATTCAATTTTTGGCGATGAAGCGCCATCTACAGCCACTGTATATCGCTGGTACACTGAATTCAAACGTGGACGTAGTTCGCTCACGGATGAAGTTAAAGAAGGTCGTCCAAAATCAGTCGTTGTGCCAGAAAATATCGATGCTGTGCGAAAACTAATTGAAGAAGATCGTCATGTGACATATCACGAAATCGAGAGAAGTTTAAGCATTAGTATGACCAGTATGCATAAGATTTTGCACGAACATTTGTGTGTTCGGTAGCTGTATGCACGTTGGATTCCACATTTGTTGACAGATGCTCAAAAAATGCTTGTGTCGATTGGTACCGTGAAATGATTTCAAAATTGCAGTTCGTTTTCGAAGCGTTAAGAAGCAAATGGTGGCGTTTTTCTTCACGAAAACCAGTCCTGTGGTAACTGTAGCTCTCGAAAATCAAAAGACCGTTAATTCAGCATGGTATACGAGCATTTGTTTGCCTGAAGTTTTCGGTAAATTGAGAGAAACCAACCCAAAACGACGAATCATTTTGCATCACGACAATGCCAGCCCACACACATCACATGCAACAAACGAGTATTTGGACACACAAAAGATCGAATTGATGGGTCATCCGCCTTATAGCTCCTACTTAGCACCCAAAGACTTCGTCTTGTTCCCACTAATTAAAGATAAACTGCGTGGACAACGATTTTCATCGCCCGAAGAGGCAGTTGAGGCCTTCAAAACGAATGTTTAAGAGCTACCATTTTCTGACTGGACAAAGTGCTTTGAAGGGTGGTTCAATCGCATGCAAAAGTGTATAGATCTTAAAGGCGATTATTTTGAAAAACAATAAAAATATTTTTCATCAAATTCATTTGTTTATTCTTTCTATTCTCAATACGTAAATGACGGATATGGGCAATCCTGAGTCGTAGATTAGAAGACTCATAATAGGTTGAGGTGAAGTTGTCGAAAAGATAAAACATATTAACTTTGTTTCATAACCTGCAAGATACGATGACGGGTTTAAGTAGTCGAAAAATGGTTTGGTAGCGATGACAAGGATAATTGTAAGCACGCAAGGAACACAGCAGCCAATAAGCTTAGATAAGGAATTTCTAAGTAGCATTATAGGATAAATGCATTTTTCTAAGAGTTGACTTGAATTCAGTCCCTCGAGCTCATTGCAAATAATTATGTTTGCAAAACTTTGATGGGTGCAAATAACGCGATATTTGCCTACCCATAATTAAGAAATCCAGCTTGCTGCTAAGTAGTATCCAGGTTTTCGAAAAACGAAGATGCTGAAGTTTCTTTTAAACGAGACCTACTTGAGAAACTGTTGTTCAATAATGGCTCCAGGTTGAGCGATTCAAATGAGTTTACTACTTGTTGTTTTTCAGAAATCTCACAAGTGGATCGATCTACGTGAGAGTTACCTTGAATAGGGTAGGGATCACTCCGCCAACGTTTGGAGTGTACTAAATTAAGTGGATTTACTTCTCTATGTACCTGGTATACTGGATGCTCTTGATAAAAGCGTGTCCCCAATTAGCCTCATATTAAACTATCCTAGAAGGGAGTAGAGGCTTTGAGTCTTTGTTCTGAAAGCTTTGCTAACAAAACTCAAGCCTGGGGATTATTGTGGGTTTCTTTCGTGCACCAAAAGGGATTCAATGAACTTAGTTTCCAACAAACGTCTAACGTAAACACAGATAAATCATGGTATTTGGAGATAAAATGTGTGGTGGAATGCTTTTGACGTTAGATTTATGCAACAGGTGAGCCACTTAGAAAGTGTGTAAGCGGGAATTGAATCATTCTATATCAACTCATTTAACAATAATTATTGGTGGATTATTGCATCTTTCTGATGCCAGATTGCAAGATCGAATACATAAAACCGTACGTTTGAAACGCCTTCAATAGGCCAATATTGTTGGTATACCTTTGAAGGCTAAAATTGTGGCGTGTTTTTTAGAGTGTAGACTGTAACAAAGAAGGTTAGGGTCACTGGAGAACCATTTGCGAAAGTTTATGCAATCTAACATGCCAAATAAGACAATTTCTGAGCATCTTCAATGTGCAACATTTAATCTTCAAAGGTGATTAAAATATCCTCGTATTATCTGATTTTGTTACGCGCTAATTGCTAGAGAAAATTGTTTAATGAATGCTCGTTAGAAGTAGGAGATTAAACACTATATCTGGTTACACTATTTTCTTTCAATAAACCATGGTGAGGAAAATAGCATACAGTTGCGAAGAAATTACGATTCGAGATTGGCGTGTAAGATACGTATTGATGCCCTATAAGAATGAAAGGTAACGAGGCGAGTTATGGATTGGCTTGAAAGTGGCGCTCTAGTGAAAACGTATATTTTTTTTAACTATATCTGGTTCCTTAAAGTGTAATAAAACAATAAATCGCCTATCATGGTTTCTAAAAATATTTTTCGCACGCAGTTTCCCTTGCAGCAACTACCTTTTCACAGAAGTAACTTCCAGCTTCCTAAAGTTTGACGACATGCGAAGAGATAAAACTAGTGCTGGGGGGACAATGCTTTTGGTTAGATGGTAAATAGTTAAGAATATTTGCTACCACTGAACCCAAAACGGGTTTCTTTGTAGAATTAGAGGATATTGGAATAAACAGAACTGTCCAATACTCAACAGCAGGAAGATAAAATGTCGCACTCTGAGAAAATGAGAGGGGAATTACTCAGGCCTGCAACAAAAACGTTAGCATATTGGATGCACATATTGAGACTTTGGCACATATTTAAACGAAAAAATTAAACGTAAAACATTAGTGTTGAAAAATACTGATCTAATGTAATCTACCACCGCAATAGGGTGTTTATTCGGTAGCGGTAAGTCTCAAAACTAGTAATCGTTCGTACGCAATTCCAAAATGTATTGAGCAGGCTAAACTTGAGTCATAAGAGTTACTGGTAGAAGACTCGTGTTCAAGATTCTAAATAGAATCATGCCTGGCTTTGAGATTAGAATGCCTCGACGTGCATCTGGTGAGCATAAACAATTCAAATAATATTTTAATCCTTTTACTTTTACTTCCTTAGACAGATATTTTAAAGAATTGCGCACAAGAACCAAATGAGTGTCAGCTTTTACAAGTTGCCAAGTTGGCGTATTTCCAACGAATGAGATAGGGCCTTGTCCATTTCAACGTTGGATTTAGGCTGTGACCTACGGGTTACTGATATCAATGAAACAAAAATTTGGTTAATTGTAATAATCGCTAATACCATCTATATGAATTGTAATCTTAATTATCTTGTGCACGATATTACGATTAACTTCAAATAGAAAAGATATCCTATAGCTGCGCAATTCAATTTACTGTTGCTAATAATATTTTGTCTTTTTAATAATTTATTCCTAACAAAATTGTAACTGTAATATGTTAATTAAATTTTATAAAGGCCAGTAGTTTTCCTGGAAAAACGTAAATAAGAAAAACCAGTAGCCGTAAGTTATACTTTCAAGCAATAAGTTTTTTCTAAATATTAATTATACCTTTTAAAGAAAAATTATTGTTGTTCTGAGAATTATAAAGGTATAGTTAACATATTTAAAGTTTCTTAATGTTTTTAAGACAGTGGTCATTTTTTAAAAAGTATAAGATTTCTTTTTTATTTTGTATACACTAAATTAATAATATTGTTTCAGGTTCCAATTAAAATTAAAGAACTCTTTGTTAACGAACCACAAAACAAAGTAAGTAATTATTACCTATCTTAATGTTTGTTGTTATAGCAAGTAAGTAAAATGTAGCAAAAACTGTTTTAATGTCATTCAGATTTATAACAAGGTGTGTTTTTAATGAGCAAACTAGCTAATAGAATACGCCATTCTACAATGTAACTGCTTCTGTTACCTAGTGTAATGTGACAATGGATTTAAGAATAGTGTTGTACACTACAGTAAACATCAAAAATAAAAATAATTGGCAAAAGAGCGGTACCTATATTTACATATCTAAAGCAACAAACTGAAGATAAGGTCAGAAGATTTTTGGATAAAGGAGTAATGCAACCATTATAAAATCACAGATTTTGATTATCCCTGTCAAGCAGACTTGGTTGAACTGAACACCTATACTAGACTTAGGTAGATACATATTAGAGATTATCTACTAACACAAGAAGTTACCAAACAATGCAACTTATTTTCAAGCAAGGACGAAAACGTATATGCAAGCAAATGCATGAAAAGAATTATAACATACAGTTCTAGTGACTGGTATTCCCCATAACCATTAGCACAAACACAAGAAATACAAATTTCACTAATATGTGGTTATGGTTACAATCATAACTACATGTACATAACGAAGAAGACTTCTATTGCGGAACGTGTTATTCGAGCTATTACGAGTATTTTGTATAAAACGTTTCTTTTGTAAGTGCAATACTAGTAGATTTATATAATTTACACGGTGACGTAAAATTATAATTATCGCAAGCAGATCTACTAGAGCGAAAGAAAGCAACCTCAATTGAGAGGTCTAAGATTAAAAAAAATTAGGAATTTTTGGTATAACTTACTTTAGTACATGAATTCACGTACAGTTAACGTATATTATTCTATTGTCTTTGAATTACAGTTTTAAACTTGACGTTGTGGAATTGTGTTAACAAAATGGGTAGCCCTTGTTTCAATGGCGCCATTTTTCATATACTTCCAGCAATGATTTTGAACACTTTGGGTTCGTTTATAATGAAGTTCAATTAGCATTTACGCATCTAATACTTGTATGTGTCCGTCACGTTAACGTAATAAGTTGACGTTATTGTTTACCTACCTGCTAGATTTTTATTGATAGAGACTATTAATTAGTAAATGTTGCCCTTCTGAATTTTAAACTAATAGTTCCACATTCTCACTTAGACATAATAGAAACGCGACTGGCTCTAGGTGAAGATTTGTACAGGAACAGACATCTCACTTATTGGATTTCGCGTAACCCAAATAAAATTTTCATCAAACAACTGTCAGTCATTTCAACTAAAAATATCCAAATCATTGTAAAAATGAGCTCTATCGCACTTCACAATAAAATTCTCCAATGAAATATGCTTCAACTAAACAAACTTCCTTCAAATTTTTATTTTCGGAATGCTATATTACGTATAACAACAAGCATAGTATCAGCCGTTTCTTGCACATGTCTTCCTACAACAATGTTTTAAGGTTCTAGTTTTATACTGTCCACTGTTCCTTGTTTATTTACATACAGTAAGGGGAAAGGTTATTGAGATGTATTCTGACATCCCGAAATTAGAGTGCAGAAGTGCTATCGTTCATACGCCATAGTCCTAGTACCAAAGGAATTTTTGAGTAAAACAAATAAATCGTAGCGAAGGTTTTTATTTCAAAGGAAAAACAATATCCAAATTCTAAATTCCATGAGCAACAAATTTAGCTCAAACGTACGAACTGATGTTCGTAAAAAACATGGATATTTTCATCAGCCATGTGTTCATGATGTCATCATTCTGAACACTATGTCTTCTTGAAATTAGCATCATTTTTAGCAAAACATTCTAAAAGTTAATCTGGTTAGTAGTCTAAAGCAGCATTGACAAAGATGAAATATGAGAACAGACTAATCAGATTGTGTATCAAAATCGATTCACCTGTTTTAAAAGAACTAAGAAATTTTGTATTCGGTAGCACCTTCAACTAGCCGCAAAAACCTTTGCCTTATCGTAATTTAGCGAGTAGCCCATATTGGAATACCTGGAGTAAATAATGTAAGGCATATTTAAAAAATGTAGTCCATCGATATTTAATCAGAAAATACTTTGTACCGGAAAGAGTAGCTTATTTCTTAATTAACCAAGGCATTCTCACCAATTAGCCTTTTTGGAAAGAAGTTTGGCCTAACTAAATGACTTCCCATCGTGCCAACGTTAACATCAAACAAATATTATTTAAAAATTCAGTGAACGACAATTCTCGCCGAACCAATACCATAGGTCCTAAGGATACGAAGTATCTTTTGAAGATACTACTTTGTCTGTAAAAATAATAGAATGTATAAAATTTTGATCAGTATTATAATGATTTTGAAAAATTTTACCTACTGAATTTTTCGAAAAGTTTTTAAACTAAACGTGCATAATAATCAAGCGTTGGTACTACCAATCGTCTAAGCAAAACAATTTTACAAATGTCACATTCAGTGTGTGAAGTAGTGTCTCATAGGCATAGATTTACTTATTGAAATAAATAGGAGACACCTAAACTGTCAACTCAATATTGCACACATAAACTACAGGGGGATTGTTCAAATAATTGATAAATTTGAAAGAATGGTAGTAAACACATTCGAATTTGTAAATCTTGACCAATCTTACTTTACTGTAAAACTATTAATTGCCAAATAAAGGTAAACACTACCTGAATATTGAATACGAATAATTAACAATTGGACCGGTACGTTAAGCAAGAAAACTCAAACAAATTTCTGTCCAAAATAACATAAATGTAAGGAAGCATGATTTATTTCGTAAACTTCGTTTCGTTTATTCCTTAACGTTTAAATCATAACGGTTATTTATTAGGGAAGTAGATGCCCTCCTGAAGAAAGTTGGGTCACAATATTTTTTGTAACACTCAAATTGCTAAACGACACGTCCAATCAGTCAAATTTGATTGTCGCACCAAGAGAATGAGAAAGCAAAAAATATTTTTTTACAAACACGCAATCGTCACTGGATCGTTATTTTAAATGAAGAAGTGGTTACCAACTTTTTAATTTACGTAAGTGGGTGACCGAAGTATGGTCTAATTGCAGACGTCTTGTTGCTTTCAATCTATTGGCTTCCTACACTTCGGTTTTTAATTAGTTTGCCTAGTGTACGGGTGTTTATGTGAGTCGGTGGAATATCAGTTATAAGAATCTGGGAAAATACCCGTTGCGATGTTCAATTGATACCTCGGGAGTTGGCAGAATTTAGGCGAGAACCTTTCTATCCAATGGTGTAAGTAAAACATTATATCGGGTGTTTTGCCCGACGCGAAGTCGTTCACTAGCGTAAGTGTGGTGTTGTATGTTTAACTTGCATGCAAGTAACCGCAAATTGAGGCAGTAGTAACGCTGGTGTATAAGATAAGAGTAAGTCGATCTGAGATCTCGGAAGACACCCAGCGGAAATGGAGTGACCAGGAACAGGTCAAAGTCTCGAAATAGAGCCAGGAGAATTAGTGTCGAAGATTGAGCAGACACAGTCGGTCTCGGTTCTTGAAAGAGACCCAGCGGAATGTGAGCGTCTGTATTTTTTTTGTTAATATGTTCATACTTATAGTTAGTTACTCACTTATTTTAGCTTATGTAGATCTGTGCGTAGACTGTTCCGGAGTCCTTTTCCTCTTCAGCCCATGTCATTCTGTTCTTGTTGGTGTTGCGCTGTTTTGTGCAATTGTATAGTTTACAATTATGAGATATAGTGATTTTTGGTGTTTAAATATTTAGATTTATTTGAATATTTGTTCCAATTGGCTTAAATGTGATTGTTGTTTAGTTGGGTGTAGTATGCTGTGTGCGGTTAATCCTATTCGTTTGCCGATATCATGCTAGGTCATAGTCGAATAGACGGGAGGATTCGGAGGGTATATGGAGTATTGTTTGGGGATTCCTCTATCTCCTCGTGGAGGTCGTCAAGGAGTTGTGTTAGGATCGCGGGAGGTGTTTGAATTTTAATTTGGTTTTTTTCCGTGGGAATTGAGGAAATCGGTAGTTGTAGGGAGTGGTAAGTATCTCTCTGCTTGAGGTTGTGTCGCCGAAGATTCTTTTGTTCGCAAATTTTCTTTGTAATTTCTGTATTCTGTGTGTGACAGGTGGTATGTTTACGTGTTGTATTGTGAGGTCATTGGGGTACCTCCAAGGTAACCTGTGCATGCGTCTGAGGATTCGGCGTTCACAGGAAGTGACAGAAGATAGGTTATTAGGGTTTATACTAGTGTATATGGGTTCTCGGAAATTCATAACAGGCCGTATGTATGTTTCGTAGGTGTGTTGTAGTGTTTTGTGGTGGAAACCTCTCTGTCCCTCCCGGAGGGTGCCTAGTAGGTTTGCTCAGTTTCTTATTCTCTTTAGTGTTCTTTGTACATCGGAGAGCGAATTGAGGGTTCTAGTGAAAAGGATTACTAAGTAAGTCACGTGTTATTGGAGTGGGAATCTTTTTTCATTCGAGGTGAGCGAAACATTGCTGTTGGCTAACTTTGATAATTTATCTTCGGTGTAGTTAGGATGTCGGAAGAGGATTGTTTGGGTTTTGGTGGGATTGATGGAGACTCCACCGGTTCGCCCAGTTAGAGAAGTTTGGGGTGGTTTTGAATATGAAGCAGGAGACCGTTCCGCTGTTAACTTCCCAAAAGGCGTTGTCATCCGCAAACTGCGCAACGATTACTCCGGGTAGTGTAACTTTGGGAATGACGGATGCGAAGATAGTGTAAAGGATCTGAGCCAAGGCAGAACTTTGCGGTACGCCTGCTGTAGGTTGAAAAGAAGAGCGTCTGTTGCGCGTATTGTGTTTTTATCTATAACCCTCGCAGGGTGGAGACGGCTTTTGGTTGGGATTTTAATGCTAATGGCGGGTACTCTGATGTAAAATCTCTCAACGCTTTTGAAATTAACGTCGGATGGGATACAAATTCATTATTTGATGATTTCTGTAAATTATATTTAAATCGGGATAATTAGCAAATAATTAATTCAAAAAAATTTGGTAAAGGACGCTGGCTCTTTACAATATTACAAGGAATGCTATAAAATAACACTTTACATTTTTTTAGGAACCAGTTAAAGAATTCTGGCAAAGGTTAACACCTGAAGCACAGGTAGGAATTGATAAACACGTTTACGATAAAATCTGATAACCACTCTTTTATTTTAGAAAATTATTCTACCAAATTTGGACGAATTAACTCCCGATGACCAAGTAAGATTTCAGATATTAACATTAGGAGATTGTAACGATAAACATTCAAATGTTAACGATAAACCTTTTGTTTCAGCGCAAACTTATCCTAAAGTTGAAAGATTTAAGTGAGCCTATTTTGGTAAGCAAGTTTAAAAATCATGATTTGTAAAATAGGTTATTTTTTAAATTCTTGTAGAAAAAACCAGGCATACAAGTTGATTTAGATCCAGAAACCGTTGAACAAGTTGTCAAATTAGTAGAAACAAGTAAACCAGTAGTAAGTATAGAAACAATTCACTATACACAGCGAGTTTTCGTCTTATTTGTATGGGAATCTCGGAAACCATAAGAGTTACATATTTGCTTAAATGGGGAAAGTTTTGCTTCTTCAGAAAACTAATCCAGATATGCTTTTGTTGATTTAAGAAAACGCATGGCTTACACTTTGTAAAAAAAGCAAAATTACCCAAAAGCATTTCAGCAATTGAATTCGTGTATTTTTAAATAAAAATTATTTAATTATAATTTGTAGGTCATGTTGTGCTGAATAACGTTACCGTACTAGTTTTTTGATTTTGCTTAGCATTTTGAATTTGTGAAGCAAAGTTGAATTTTTTTAAATGGAAACCATAGTTGTTATGACATATTTTAATAGTGCATTTTTTTCCGATTGGAATCATGTAAGGGTTTTATTACCTATTTTAATAAATAAAAGCACAATTCACGTTTTTCTGTTATTGAGGTTTAACAAAAATCATATCTTGCCATGGAAAACAAAAGTAAAGCAACTGAAGCGTTGTTTATCTTCATCTTTGACAGTTTGTTCGTTAGTGTCATCCTAATCGGTTTTGTCAGTGTGGAGTTGCTTTAGATAATTAATTATGTTGTACGCAAATTTCGATAAACTTGATATGATTCAATATTACATCATTTGTAATAAAAACAATCAGAGAGCAGCCCAACGCTATTTTTTATTGTATTTTGATCGTCCTCAACCATCTCTAAATACCTTGAAGAATTTATTCAACAATTTAAAAGTGTTTGGGAGTTTTGTGAAGCTCAGAGATAGGGGTGAAAACGTGCAGATAAATGTTCTTGCTGTTGTTAATTAAAATCCATCCACACCAACACGACAAATTGAACAAGACGCTGCAATTTCACAACGCACAGCAGTGAGAACTTTAGCAAAACATAAATACCATCCTTCATTTGCACAAATTTTGCATCCTGGTGACGACGAAACAAGATTAAATGTTTGTAGTTGTTCATAAATATGTGTCATGAAAATAACAGCTTTCCGATGCACATCTTATGGACCGACGAAACACATTTTACAAACTGTGGTATGTTTAACCGTCATAATCAACTCCTGTGGGCCCAAGGAAATATTCACCGTTTACAAGAAAGACGACCTCAGATTAATTTTGGCTTCAATTTATGGTGCGGTGTTATTGGTTCGCAGCTTGATGGGCCATTTATTTTTTATCGTACTTTAACTGGAAATCGATATTCGCAACTTCTTAGGGAAGATTTTAACAATATCCTAGATGCATTAAATTTACAAACTCGAGCAAACAATGGTATCAACACGACGGTGCCCCACACCACTATCAGGCGCAAGTTAAAATATATTTAGATGGATAGGCAGAAATAGGACTGTTTTGTGGGCTACACGTTACCCTGATATTTCACCTTTAGACTTTTTTGTATTTGGAGTAATAAAAGATCTCGTATATGTGAGATTATATGCAACCCAGCAGGAGCAACAGGAAGGTGTTATTAATGGGTTTAACAGATTAGATGGGCGTAGAATTAGGAAAGCTATTAAATCCGTCTTGAAAAGGTATCGCATGTGTATCGATATTAATGGTGGACATTTCTTTTGTTTTCCATGGCAAGATATGATTTTTGTTAAACGTAATAATAGAAAAACGTGTATTGTGCTTTTATTTATTAAAATAAAAGATACTACTCGTACAGCATTACAATCAGGCAAAAGGCACTATTAAAATATGTTATAGCCAACTATGGTTTCCATTTAAAGAAATTCAACTTTGTTTCATAACTTACAAATGCTAGGCAAAATTAAAAAAACTAGTACGGTAACGTTATTCGGCACAAAATTACCTACAAATTGTATTTAAACAATGTTTATCTATCTTATAACTAAGTCTTGTGAGTGGAGTAAAATTTAATAATAAATAAATTGGTTGTAAAATGTTCTCATAACATATCGTTAAACTAACTCGAGATACAACCTGTTCACCAAAAATAATGCCTTTGTCCCAGTCGGTAGTTTAAAATGGGCCAGTTCATGCTTTCGTGTTGCTTAATTACCACAATTTATGCTGTTATTTCCACTTAACATCAATAGGAAAGAAAAAACTGTAATGTAACACTAATAAAAATGATCTCGGACGCCAAATTATTTTTTAATTATGCTCTGAATAACTAAACCGAGGTTTACAATAAAAATTTACCAAAACGTAAAAATAAAAAATATACAGAATATGTATATTAACAGTTAAATTTAGAATTATATAAAATATGTCTTAAAAACTAATTGTAATAGCGTTAAATTACTAAATTATGGATATAAATACCTGTTCGTAAAATTTTTCTACACAAACTTTTTAATAACCTCTGGTATCTAAACGATTACGGAAATGTAAACCAAAGGTGATGTCATCTTTGCACCAATATTGTGCAATATCTCGAAATAACGATGCTTTACGTTGTAAACCACCGAAATGGAATTTTACTTCATGTAAGTTTTTCTTCAAGAAATTTGAACAATCCGATGATTATTGCATTTCCTTGAAAGTAAAAAAATTGTGATCAAAATTTAGATCTGCATTGAATGCAAAATTGCAATCATAAAATGAAAGCGTACGTAAAATAGAATTAAATGTGCAAAAAAATAAAATAAAAGTGCAAATCAAAGTAAAAAAAGGAAAGTGCCTGCAAAAAGCAAATGCTTTAATTTTAATATAAAACCAGTTAAATATTTCTTACCATTAAATCAATGGCACTTTTCACAAAATTTAGGTGGAAACCCAAAAATGGCTTCCTGCATCAGACAGCGTACCACCAGAAATGAAAAAAAAAAATGGACGCTTAGGAAGTTTGATGATGACGCGTTGCGCGAAAATATGAGCAGAAAAAAAATAATTTAAAAAAGTGGGAGTATGCACTCTTAAGAAGATATGCACTTAAGTTATACCAAAATGCACATTAAGTTGTCTACCACATACTTATAACTTAATAATTAAAAACTTTTTTCTTATATTTACAACTAAATGAACGCAGAACATAAATTACTCAAAATGGGTTGTTACAATCTTTAGAAATAAACGAATTAAAGCGCTAAAACAATTTTGGCTAATTTTACATTTTTACAAATATCTAGTAAGTCATGCATTTTCTTAAATCAACAAAAGCATATCTGGATTAGTCTTCTAAAAAAATAAATATTTCTTTATTTAAGCAAATGTGCAACTCTTATGGTTTCCGAGATCCCCATACAAATAATGAAAAAACACTCACCCTGTATATCAAATTTAATCTGTTTCTTTCTGTTTTTTAGGAAGTTCCAACAGAGATTAAAAATATATTTGTTAACCAACCACAAGAGCAAGTAAGTATAGTCCTTTTTTGGTTATATTTATCCAAGGATTGGTCAGAATTGTTTAGTAAATATCTCATATTTAGAAACCTGTGGAAGAATTTTGGAAAAGGTTAACCCCTGAAGCTAAGGTACAAAATTATTATATTTACGGTAAATGTTAATATACCCTATTTTATTTTAGAAAATTATTCTACCTAATTTAGACACATTAACCCCAGATGATCAAGTAAGATTACAACATTGTACCCACAAGGATACCAATGTTTATGATAAAAATTTTGTTTCAGCGCAAATTTATTTTAAAATTGAAAGACTTAAGTGAGCCAATTTTGGTAAGCAACAATAGAAATTACAATAAATAATGAGTTATTTTTTAAATCTTTGTAGAAAAAACCTGGTGTTGAAGTTGATTTAGATCCGGAAACGGTTGAACAAGTTGCAGAAATAGTACAAACAAATAAACCAGTTGTAAGCATAATAAATAATTAACTATGTAGTAAATTTAATTCGTTTTTTTCTGTTTTAGGAAGTTCCAACAAAGATTAAAAATATCTTCGTTAACAAACCACAAGAGCAAGTAAGTATGGCACTCTTCGTTTATTTTTATTCAAGTATTGCTCGAAATTGTTTTATTAATTATTTCATTTTATTTAGAAACCTGTTGAAGAATTTTGGAAGAGGTTAACGCCTAATGCTAAGGTAGCATATGATACCTACATTTACAGTAAAGTTTAATAAACTCGATTTTATTTTAGAAAATTGTTCTACCTAATTTAGACAAATTAAACCCAGATGATCAAGTAAGGTTTCATCTATTTACTTAACTATGCTCGTAAGTATACAAACGATAATGATAAAACCTTTGTTTCAGCGCAAATTTATCTTAAAATTGAAAGATCTAAGTGAGCCAATTTTGGTAAGCAACAATAACAATTGCGATCTAAAAATAGCTTATTTTTAAACCTTTATAGAAAAAACCTGATGTAGAAGTTGACTTTGATCCGGACACAGTTGAAAAAGTTGTAGAAATGGTAGAAACAAGTAAACCAGTAGTACGTATAAAAAATAATTCACTATATATCAAATTTAATATGTTTCTTCCCGTTTTAGGAAGTTCCAACAGAGATTAAAAATATTTTTGTTAACGAACCCCAAGAGCAAGTAAGTATGGACCTTTTTGTTTATTTTTATCAAACTATTGCTTAAACTGCGCTTAATGTTCACATTATTTCACTTAGAAACCCGTTGAAGAATTTTGGAAAAGGTTAACGCCTGATGCTAAGGTAAGAAATGATAACATTTATGGTAAATTCTAATGGACCCTATTTTATTTTAGAAAATTCTTCTACCTAGTCTGGATAAATTAACTCCAGATGATCAAGTAAGATTACGTTACATTACTAAATCGTGCCCTTAAGGATTCATATGCTAATTATTAACCTTTTGTTTCAGCGCAAATTTATCCTTAAATTGAAAGATCTATGTGAGCCGATTCTGGTAAGCGACAATAAACATTATAATTTAAAAATACTTTATTTTTCGAATCTTTGTAGAAACAACCAGGTGTACAAGTTGACTTAGATCCGGAAACCGTTGAAAATGTCGTTAAAATAGTAGAAACAAGTAAACCAGTTGTAAGTATAAAAAATAAATCTCTATACAGGGATCCCGCACAAAAATCGCGAAACTTCATAGGGCCATTCTACAATTCTTTTGCAACAAATTGACGTTATTCTAAGAGTGTGAAGAATAACTCATTGACTTATTTTGCTTAAATCTGCGGTACTTCAAAGAAAAATGATTGAAAATTTATCATTTTTCTGAAAAATTCAGTCTTGGATATTTCGGGTCTGAGTTGGACTAGAGAAACCGTGCAGGATTTATAAAATGTCGCCTAGTGTGTTAGCTTCAAGCGGTATATCACAATGTAAGGTGGTCGTAAGTGAAGGGAGGGCAAATCTCTATCAATTTCTGAAATCGTTGGAATTCAGTCACACTGACGAATAACGATATCTTAATCATGAGGCAAAGTAAACAATATTTTGAAGTTAATTCACAAAAAAAAAGTTTATTCAATATAAAAAACGTGTTTAAACTATAGCAAAGGTTATATCAAATCCAAATAAATTAAAAAAACAGGAAGAAACATACGTTTATCTCTGATATCTAAAGTAAACTTTTAAAACGTCCACCCATGTTCTGCATGCAAAGCGAGTGTCGCTTTCGAACTGAATCAACAGCATGGCGAAGCTCTACCGGATTGTCGCAACAAACACGTATTCGGCCACCAGTTTTTTCCGTGTTCTTTTTATTCCGTTATGCGCAGGGCAACCGTCCATTTGGAACCATAAGTTTATCCACCTACGTAATTGCGTGTCATCCAAAAACCCGTAACTTCTTCGTTAAGGGAATGAAGGAAACCATCTAGGTTAAGTCGATGTGGTAAAATGATTGGACCAAAAAGTTGTTTCTTCGTGTCAAACTAAATCAGATATGTACCTGAAACTCGTTTCGATAGCGGTGTGTTATTTTGCAATGGAGACTACTATCACACCATTGATGGGGATTATAAAGGTTTAAAAACCCTGAACGGGTAAATGTGGGTTTATCAGTCAACAAAACTTGATCTCAGCTTTAGATTCTTAACATATCTCTACATCAATTGCATCGTAACACTCTGTCCACCGAGGTTTTCGAAATTTTCATCTTATTTCTCAATCGCCTTGCGGTGCTCTAGGGATCCCATCTAACTTGATTCAGAAGTTTCACAGATCTAGCATCGAAATTTGAATTTGCACCACCTTCTCTTGTTTCATGCCCTCTCAGAATATCAGTCTCCCCTGCATGAATTAATAATGATACAAAAGTTTCTCTAGGCGGAGTACAACTAACCAGGAAACCTTGTATATTCCAGCGGTAGTAGGTAAACACTCTTTGTGGTCCTGGCAGAGACCTCCCTTACCTAACCCTATAACCTGACCAAAACTCAATTATCCTCCCCTATATCCTATTCCAAACTCGCCAACACGCAGTGGCAACCATAACGTTTAAATGATCAAATCCTCTTCAACGAATGCAAATGCCAGGTTCTAAAAATCAAAGTAAAGTGCCCCAGGCAATTCAACCAGCGTCATTGATTCTGGAGGAGGAGAGAAATTGACTCAAGCAAAAACAAAAATGATGATTGCGACGTATAAATGCAGATCGCTACTGCAAAATGAACAGCTTCTTGATTTAGAAAACCAGGCAAAAATATCGAATGTGATATAATTGGCCTTTCAGACGTTAGATGAAAAGAGGAAGGCTTGCCTGTGTTACAATCTGGAAATGCCCTATTCTATTAAGGTCATGTCAAAGAAAGTCAACGGGTATAGGATTTCTAATTAGAAAATCATTAATCCCAAGAATTGGAATTACAAAGGGAATATCAGGAACAGTAGCATATATTACGCTTAAAATAAATGAAAAACACAAGCTCAAATGAAGACATAGTACTAGTATACAAAGATACATGATGGGCAAGAGAACAGAACAAATGTAAATATGAAATAGTTATGCGAGATTCCAACGCCATACTGGGAAACAATATGAAGCCAAAGAATTTATATAGGAAAATATGAAGTTGGCATTAGAAACATGCTAAGGAAAATATGAAGTTGGCATTAGAAACATGCTAACAAATCTTATAACTGAACAACAATTACATACCACAAACACCTTCTTTAACAAAACACATCAAAGGAAATGGACCTTGATAAGAACAAACAGACTATATACTTTCTTCTTCCAAAACAATAATTCCAGACGTAACAGTTTTGAACTCGTTCAATACAGGGAGCGATCATAGAATAGTACGAACCGAAGTAATCCTAGACAAAACAAACTTCAGACAATACGCAAGAACCAAACAAACTACAATAATCACGGAAACAGAGAATCATATAAAGAAAAATTACAAAGTCACACAAACAGCATAACAACAGATGACATTAACCAGTATCATCTGACATAGTAAGGGTAATAATAAAAGCAGCAAATGACGTAGCGTAGAGAAAACCAAGCAAAATAAACAAAATTTCAAACGAAGCCAAAGTAAAGATAGAAGAGAGAAGCATGCTCTGTACATAAATAGTTTGTACGCTTGAAGAGCACTTAAAAATGTTGGCGGAAAACGTGTTTGAGGGAAACAAAAACCTTAAATGCTTAAAGAAGAAACAAGGTAAACAACATATAATAGGTCTGAAGAACCACAACGATATAGAAATAAGAAACGGGGACGATATCGAAACATTAGCTCAAAAATTCTACGAAAACCTTTACTCGTCGCGAACTGGAAAACTTACGGGACTTCCAGGAAACCAAAAGTTGTCAACGTTGGATACGAAGGGATACCAGAAATAAACGAGAAAGAAATTATACATGCCATGAACTCAATGAAGAGGAACAAAGCACCTGGAGGAAACGATATAATTGCTGAAATTCTCAAAGAGGTACAAGAAACTGTATTACCACAACTAAAACACCTTTTCAATCTCTAGCTAGAACAACAAACAATACTCACGAACTGAAATGAGGCAATAATTGTAATGTTTAAAAAGGGAGATCGAACGTTACAACAAAAGTATAGACCTATTGGCTTGCTTTGTCAGATGTATAAGCCTTTTGCCCAAATCATAACTAATAGAATTAAAAATAAATGGGATATAGTACTTGTGTCCGTTTACTTACAGTAAATATCCCAATAGAAAAGTCGACCGCACATAACCTTCCAATATACATGACATTCGTAGACTGTGAGAAAGGCTTTGACTCCGTCGAACCTCCTCAGAAGTGTGTGCCAACGACTAACTGCAAAAATCAGGCTCCACGAGGATACTGATAATGTTGTAATTAAAAGAGGTATCAGACAAGGAGATACAACATCCCCAGTACTCTTTACCTTGGCTCTGGAAGGAGTATTCAAAAAACGTGAACGGGGAAACGTAGAAGTGAACATAAATGATTTGCAGGTGATATTGTTTTATTCGCCGCCAATACAAGGGATCTTAAAAGAGTGTTTTCCTAACTTGACAGAGAGTCGGTCTAAAAACGAAGAAAACAAAGATAATTGTCCAAGATCAGGTGTAAATAAAAATCAACGAACACGTATGGGTATATCTTCAAGAATATATTTCGGGCAACTAATAGAGATGGGGAAGTGCAATAAAGAAGTGGAGATTGAAAGAAGAAGGTGACGGGGATGAGTGGGATTTAGAAAGTTGAGTCACATACTTAAAAGTAGGGAGTAGTTTAAGTATGTAAGACGGAGGGGTAAACCAACAATAAATTATGTAGTTACGAATGTAGAAACGGGAGAATGGGTAAAATCATTTAAGACAGGAGGGAGGGTGGAATCGGACTACTTATCCATGGAGCTGATAGTGGAAGCGGGAGCAATGGGGGAGTCGAAGAAGGAAGAGAGGTATACAGATAAAAGGTATGGTCGAGTGAAAACGAAAAGAATTATAAGGAGAAAGTAGAAAACATAATCTGGCAAGGGAAAGTGGTAGAGGAAAGCATGAAGGATATGGGAGAGAAGATGGAAGAAGCAACAGAGAAAGTCAAACTAAAAATATGGAACGAGAATAGAATGGGATGGAAGTAGTGGTGGGATACAGTATGTAAAGAGATCAAGAGGAAAATAAAAAGAACACAAAAACAATAGAAAAGAAAGGAAGACAAAAAAAGAAGAGTACAAAGAGACATTAAGAAAGCACAGGGAAGCGTGTGAGAGAAAAAATAAGGAAGAAAAGGAAACAAGAGGAAAATAGTAAGGAAATAAAAACTGAAGTATGGAAATATTTAAAGAAAGAATGAAAGAGAACAGGGACACAAATGACAATACAGATAAAGGAATGAGAGACATACTTAAGAAAATTACTAGAAGGGGAAAGGGGAAAAGGAAGAAAAACAAGGTAAACAAGTATACGAGTAGGAAGAAGTAATAAAAGAAGAGGAAGTGATGGAAGCAGTAAAATAAGTGAAAAAACCTAAAGCGAAACGAGAAGATGGAATACAAGGAGAAGAGTAGATATATGAAGGGTAAAAGGTAGCAAAAAGAATAGCAGTATTAAATAAAATATGGAGAGGAGAAGGTTTTCCGGAGAGATGTAGGGAAGGACTAATATGTCCAGTATTTAAAAAAGTACAAAAAATAAGTAGAAAATTACAGAGGAATTGCATTGTTAAACACGGCAAACAAAGTATGTGCGACAGTGGTGGAAGGAAGGCTAAAGAAGGAAATAGAGGAAAGGGAATTATTACCAGAGGGACAGACAGGATTTAGGAAAGAAAGAAGAGCGATGGATAACATACACGTATTGAGGCATATGGCAAATAAAGAACTAGAAAATAAAAGGTGGAAAATGGCGGCGGTATTCGTAGACCTAGTAGCGGCATTCGATAGAGTCAATAGAGAAAAGCTGTGGAAATATTTGAGAAAAAAGTGAAAGGCTGATAGAAACGATGAAAGAAATTTATGAGGAAACGAGGAGCAGGGTAAGAGTGAATGGGAAACGGAGTAAGTGGTGGTGGGGAATATGAAAGTGTAGACGCTGATCTACGCTGACGGTATTGTTGTAGTAGCCCACGAAAAAAAGAAATGAAGGAGATCATAAGGACGATGGACAAATACGTGAAAAGAAAAGAACTGGAAGTAAATGTAAACAAAACGAAGATAACGGTATTTAGAAAAGAGGGAGAAAGAAGGAAAAAGGAGAAGTGAAAGTAGAGGGAGTAGGAAGTACAACAGGTAAAGGAATTCATATACTTGGAATACACCATGAGGCATGACAACGAAGATGGAGAACAGCTAAAGGAAAGGGCGAGAAAAGGAAATAAATTAATAGGGAAAATGTGGAATGTCGGAGAAAGATTGTTTGGGATGGAACTAGGAAAAAGGAAGTTAATATTCGACAAACTAATAAAAATTGTGGTATTGTATGGGGCAGAAGTATGGGGGTCGAGGAGTATAAAGAGGTAGATGGGCTACAAAAAAGATATTGGAAGTGGATACTGGGACTGAAAAGGGAAACCACGGTATATCGTCAAATAGGAAGTACAAGAAGAAAAAATAAGAGTAGAGGCGGGATTCAGAGCAATAAAGTACGAGGGGGAAATGAGAAAAAGAACGGAGTGTAAGTAGTGCAAGAATGTTGGAAAGAAATAAATGAAGGGAAAGTCAAGTATGGACAAGCAAACAGAAAAGAATACCATGAAAGAAACGGGTAAGAAGTGGAGAGATTAAGGGAAAAAAAGGTGTAAGTGAGAATGGACACAATAAGAAGGCAAAGCGTGTACAAAAACCAGAAAGGTGGACAAAAATGAAAGAATGAAGATATAATGCAAACTATAAGAACATTAAGGGATACCTTAATATCCAAAGGAGGCGAAAAAAAATTATGGCGAGGTTCAGATGCGAAAACGAAGAGCGGGAAACTAAATATTGGAGAAAGGCCGATGAAAGAAACTGTAGGTTATGCGGGGAACGGATAGAGACTATGAAACATGTGATGAACGAATGCGGGTTAAGAGAAGATCGCAGGATGACGACAAGCAATATTATTTAGAGAAGCATATGGAAAAGAAAACAGATAAGATATGTGGGAAGAAGGTAGTTATTAGCAGAGGAAATTTTGAATATGTAGATATGTAATAATGAAATACCAATAATTTTCCAACATACAAAAGAATGAGCAAGTAAAGTTTTTTATATATACTTAAAAAGTAAGGACCACAATATCTCAGAACAAGAATATTTGAGTAATGTGAATTACCGGTGATGACATGGAGTACAAACCTGGACCATCACAAAAACGATAGTGAATAAATTTAGGACAACACAAAGAGAAATGGAAAGGGCTACGATAGGCATAACGCTGACAGAATGGATTCGACTTAGAGCAAAAGTCGCAGGTATAGTGGAGGGAATCACAAGTTTAAAGTGGAGTTTTGAAGGATATATAGCGTGCCTTAAGACGAAATGTGGAATAGTCGGAAAATACGCTGGAGACCATGAGAAGGAAAAAGAAGAAGAAGAGACAAACTATGCGATGGTATGATGACATAAATCGGGTAGCAGGACTTGCACGGACGAGAACAGCACTAAACATAGAGAACTGGAAACATGAAGGGAGGCCAATGTTCAATACTGGGCGCAATAAAGGCTATAAGGAAAAATTAAAGGAATTCTCGCACAGCGGCTTTGACATTTCCATCGACAAAACCATATATATTAGGCATATCCCGGTACTCCACATTAGAAAATGACGTTTATGTTTCAAGAGGGCTACCTGATGACTGAAATTCGTTTATGTTCAGAAGTTATTTTTTTATTCTGACCTTCTTTTAAAGTTTAGGATTTGTGTGAAGAAAAAACAAATTTTTTTTTCGCAAATTCATTCCAAAGTGTTACTAACTTTACCTAATGATGAAGATAGCGGTATCCGTCGGTATGACTGAAATTCGATGATTTTACCATTTGTAAGATACTTGCCCCCTTTCACGTGCGACCACCAGGCAACTTTTTACAAATTTTGCAAGATTCTGGTTAAGCTCATACCCTGAACATTCATGACTACCAAAAATTGGCAAATTTTAATTATTTCTCTTTGAAGTACCCCTGTTACAACCAAAAATAAACAAACTAATCATTTATCTTACCATTAGAATGGACTTTAATTTGTCTTTCAAATGCACCGTTCAGATTTTGTCTAAGCTTGATCTCAAGCAAGATATGATGCGTTTTATGACGTTGAGTTCGAAAACCTTCATAACCCAGAAACCTTTGAGATTGGGACGGTGCTTTACCAGAACATTTTTCTTGCAAATGAACTGTAGAATGAGCCCATTGAAGTTTCGAGGTTCTTATACAACACTCAGTATATCAAACTTAATTTGTTGTTTTTCTTCTGTTTTAGGAAGTTCCAACAGAAATTAAAAATATTTTTGTTAATGAACCACAAGAGCAAGTAAGTATGCGCTTTTTCATTATTTTTATCAAACCATTGCTCAAATTGTGGTTAACATTTATATTTCATTTAGCAACCTGTAGAAGAATTTTGGAAAAGGTTAACGCCTGATGCTAAGGTAGGAAATGATATCTGAACTTACGGTAAATTTTAATAAACCTTGTTTTATTTTAGAAAATTGTTCTCCCTAGTTTGGACAAACTAACCCCAGATGACCAAGTAAGATTTCAAACATTTACATTACTAAATGGTGCCCTTAAGGATACGTATGTTAATGATTAAACTTTTATTTCAGCGTAAATTTATCCTTAAATTGAAAGATATAAGTGAGCCAATTTTGGTAAGTAACAGTAAAAATTACAGTTTAAAGATACGTTATTTTTTAATGTTTGTAGAAACAACCAGGTGTCCAAGTTGAATTAGATCCGGAAACGGTTGAAAATGTTGTAAAAATAGTAGAAACAAGTAAACCAGTAGTAAGTACAAAAAATAATTCATGATACAGTGTGTCCCAAATTTAGTTTATATGTGTTGCCGTTTTAGGTAGAGGGTTGGTCAAATTAGGATAGTTTACTTACATGAACTTCTTATTTTATTGCCGACGCCACATTTAATTTTTGCATTTTTGCAAAAACCTCATCAAGAACTTTTCAATGATTTATTACAAATTTTGCTTAATAATTTCCTAAAATTTTTGGCCAAGTAGCGTTCTCGAAGTTGGTCGAAACTGTCAACTCCAACCATTATATTGTTACATTCTGCCACTGCGGACACCGAACGTATTGCCTTTCAGCCATTTGATTTATTCTTGTTACACTGTCAGTCTCTTTCGGTGAAAAGTAGTTGTTGAGTACTTACACAAGTCTATTATTCATCCACTTTACAGCGTTAATTTTCCCTTTAGTATGAAAAACAAGCTCATCTCTTTGAAGTTTCCTTTCATCTTTATAAATTTTGGGCAAGTCTCGTCTTTGGGAACGTACAGTACCAACTGCATATATGCCATCATTTAACAAGGCTGTCATCAACTTGGTAGACGTAAAAAAATTATCAAAGGCGACTAAGCACTTCTTATTTTTCAAATGTTGCGTCAGATTTATTACAATTCTCTCTCCCAGACCAAACCCATTTTTTGTCCCACTTTCTTCACTTTTGTTACTTTCTCCCGCATATATATATATATATATATATATATATATATATATATATATATATATATATATATATAAAATTTGCAGACATCCTATAACTGAGTCTGCCAAACACCATACTTTATAGCCCCTTTTAGCTGGCTTCATAGGCATATATTGTCTGAGCGACGACCTTCCTTTGAACGAAATCATACATACGTCTACTGAAAGAGTCGATGAGTGTTGATATGCAGATCAACTTGTCTTATTTAGTTTATTTACTAAAAGCCGTACTTTATGCAGCTTATCATAATTTGGAGAATTTTACGGGGTAGCTGTAGTATTGTCAATTACATGAATATTTTTGATAATTTTTTGTACCTCTTTGATGGCATTACTTTGGTTACTGTAGCAACATTCCAAATTGGATCACTAGACCAATAGCTTGATAACCGCGGTAAACGATGTTTTCCCATTATTATCAAAATTGCGATTAGTGCATTGATTTCTCCTTCACCTGTATCAGTCCAGTTTTGAGATGGTCCTGGATCAATGTGTTAGTTTGACCTTCTAGGTAAACACTGCGAAGCATATAGATTTGTTTGTTCAACAATTTTTGCATTACGTCTTCTGAAAAAATGCTTAGGAATTAATCTATTCCTTAGCATGTTTGGAAAATTGTAAGCTTGCACTTGGAATGAAACCTTCTGAATCTTTCTTAGGGAAATCACTCATAAGGGTTATGTCGTTGCTCCAAATCTCCGTAGCATTTTCACATTCTTCCTCATTTGCGACGGAAGGAAGATCGTTAGCACTACTTCGTCATTGTTGAGATCCATATTATTTGCATCTGCTGTAAAATATTCTGCGAAATTATCATTACATGACGATTAGATGTTGCACCATTGCTTTTCCCAATATTTAGTTCAACTACTTCTCCTTTGGCGCCATAATCTGGTTCTTGTTCCGAATCTACCTCAGTACGTCTAGGAATGCTAAGATACAGAAAATGTATCCATAAGCGTCATTCATTCTCAAATATTCAGGGCAGATGAACATTTTTACATGCCTTGTGTTAACATTAAGCACACATATATTGATGTATAAAAGCCTTAGTATTTACCCACTGTATATAACTAAGCACTAATTTTAGCACAAGTGCTCAAGTTTGTGAACGTGTGCTTCTTGATAAACCCGAATGTCAGTAGATGGCCGCTTCATTCAGTGGTGGAAGTATTTACTTCCGTCGCCCACAATGTGAAAATTAGATTGTAAGAATATTGTATCCCACTGCCCATGAAAGGGCTAAAATACAAAAGTATAGAAGTAATAAACCTATTTATAGCGCCACACCACACATTGAACTCAAATCTCGTTTGTATGCGTCTTTATCTAAATAATTTGGATTTTCTGGTTCCCACCAATGATGATTATGCTTATTAAATATTCCACAATTCGTAAGCCGTGTTTCCTCTATCCAAAAATGTTGGATTAAAAATTCGGTATTTACTGCGATTTCCTTATAAACCATTCACTGAATTAAATTATTCTATTAAAATAGATTTCCTTATAAACCATTCACCGAATTAAATTATTCTATTAAAATAATTTCCGTGCAGACCCTGTACCACACGAAGTTTCTAAAGATCAAAACGTTGTTTTACAACTGGATGCACAGTTGATTTGGGAAATGCAGTATTCCTTTCAATTTTTCTTACCGCAGTACTTGGGTTGTCCCGGGCACGTGGCGCTATGATTTGCATTTCTTTCTTCATTATTTTTGGTATAAGTTCTGGGTTTTTGTTTCAATAAAGATCGTTCTAAAAATTTAAAATGTGTCTGCTTAGTGTGGCTCTGGATATTGCTCTACGCATGCTTGTGCAACAGCTTCTGCATTTCTGTTGTGTTTAGCACAGAGTTGAATCATATTTAAATTCTTTTCTTAAAAATAATGAACAGAAATACTAAAATTTTAAAGACCTGTTGGATTTTGCGAAAGCATGTAAGCAATTTAATAACTTAGTGATGTAGAGCAGATACGAGCCTTGAAGAGTTTTGTCAAAAATTCAAAAATCCAATATAGCGTCGATATGAAAATCAAAAGTTTATGTAAATATCTCCACAAAAATTAAGCTAGAAAATTATTTTTGTCTTTACCTAAAAGTGCCCTAATAAGGCATTAATAAAAAAATACAATTTCACAAATTTGCGAGCTACCTGCAAAAGATACTAATGAACTATTTTGATTTTCTCCCAAAATACATAAAATCTACATCAAATGTTAAGGCGGATCTAAATGTGCAATTAAACTTAAACTTTCCTAATCTAACCTACCCTGTAGCTAAAACGGTATCTGAGATAGCAACACACATAAGCCAAATTTGGAACACACTGTATATCAAATTAAATTTGTTTCTTTCTGTTTTAGGAAGTTCCAACAGAGATTAAAAATATTTTTATTGACGAGCCACAAGAACAAGTAAGTATGACGCTTATTGCTTATTTTTATCGAACCATTACTCAAACTGCGATTAATATTTATTTTGTTATTCCATTCAGAAACCTGTTGAAGAATTTTGGAAAAGGTTAACGCCTGACACTAAGGTAGGAAATGGTAATCATGTTTTCGGTAAATTTTAATATAACCAATTTTATTTTAGAAAATTATTCTGCCTGCTTTGGACAAATTAACCCCAGATGATCAAGTAAGATTTCAGACATTTACATTACTAAATCATGCCCACAAGGATACGTGTGTTAATGATAAAACTCTTGTTTCAGCGCAAGTTTATCTTAAAATTGAAAGATTTAAATGAGCCAATTTTGGTAATGAATCTAAACATTACAATTTAAAGATACATTTTTTTAATTTTTGTAGAAGCAACCAGGTGTACAAGTTGAGTTAGATCCGGAAACCGTTGAAAAAGTTGTAAAAATAGTAGAAACAAGTAAACCAGTTGTAAGTATAAAAAATAATTTACTACATACAGGGGATCTTGGTTATTTAAAGAGATAAGAGGTCGGTTAAATTGGGGCAAAATTGCACAATTTAGATCACAATTAAATGCCGCTTTAAAAATTGAAAAATTCCGACTACTTCCGGAGATATCCAGAAAAGAACGAAATTTTTAAAAATGTTTTTATTCTTTCTAAGCTTATTTGAAGAGATAATTAAAAACAAAAAACACTTTTTTGTTGCCACTTATTTCCCTCTACACTGTGGTGTTATCATATTTCAAATCCAATATTTCGATTTTCCGCAGCCGTCATCAACTTAATTTTTTTTAAATACGGCCCTATGTTTTTTAAATTGGATTCTAAAACAAATTGTTATTCTCAATTCGATGACATATCACACTTAATGCTTTTAAAAGTTTTTCGGTTATATTTCCCAGTCATTATTGACTTAAGTAAGTAGGGCCCTGTGCAAATTTTTTTGTATTTTACGACGTTGGAAAACTCGTATGAACTTCGAGTTTTAAAGGCCTCTGGTAAAAACCAATAAATCCAGACAATATTTAATCGAGCTATTTGTAGGGAAAATTGTTGAATATAACAGATTATTTTAACCGAGATTTTGACTTATGACACATTATCATAACATGTAACAAATAACTTAGGAAATTACACATAAAAAAGATAAAAAGAATAATCATTAAATATCTGACCATTTGCTTCCAAGCACAAACGAATTTTTTTTTTAAATTCTGAATAGCTCTTAAAACATCCCTTCTTCTAATTTCCGTTCTCTACGTATTGATAATTTTTCTTTGCAATTCATCGATGTTGGCAAGTGTGGTTTTGTGAACATAATTTTTCATGGCACCCCAAAAAAATCGAGTGAGGAAAGGTCGGGTGACCTGGCTGCTCATTTTACATCACCAGTATTAGCAATTAATTTCCCAGGAAACATTTCTGATAAACAATCAACAACTCTTCTGGCATTATGTGGGGGAGCACCATCCTGCTGGTACCATAATCTATTCAGCCCATCGAGACAAATGTTATGGTCTATGAAATCAGCCAAGAAAGTACGTAAAATTTCTAAGTACAGATCGAAAGTTATACTTTCTTCATAAATGTATGGTGCAATAATCTGGCGGTCTAATAAGCCAACCCACTCGTTGAGTCCAAAGCGCACTTGTGGATGCCGCTCTTGATGCTCATGTGGATTTTCAACAGATCAAATGTGTTCGTTATGTCGATTTAACAAACCGGAATTAGCAAATTTACATTCTTCGCTAAATGTTACGTTGTTAAGGAAATTAGGATTCAGAGAGAACTGATCGGCCACAAATATCCAGAATTCTATTCGTCGAACACTTTCACCAGGATGTAATGTGTGAGTGATTTGAATTTTATATGGACGGAATTTGTGTTTTTTAAGTACTCTCCATAATACTTGCTGGGAGGCGTTTAGCTGCAAAGCAATTTCTCTTATGGAAGCAGTTGGAGTAGCTTGAATCTAAGAGTTAAAATTATTAATTACATTACTATTACTACAGAAAATTTTATAAGTACACCACCGGAATAAAGTTCTATCCACTCAGATGTGCAATAACTTTATGCCCCTAAAACTGTTTTGTTTATTGTCGGAACTGAGCGTTGTTTTTACATATTTATAAAGTATAAAGTAATAAAGTAAAATAATGTACTTACCTACAATCTGGAGAAAAAGAAACGTTAATTTCGAACAATAAATAAAAAGTTACGATGCGCGGAGTATCAAAATTCTTGCTAAAGCTGAGTGAATCAAATTTTAGGTTAGTTTGAGTGTAGAATAGTGTCAATATTTTTTGTTGAAGTATTATCATTTCCAAAATATGCTCTTCATTATTGTTTATCCTCTGTCCATATCTACCTCTACGTTTTTCAAAAGAGCCGTACTCTCCTAAATTTCTACGCAGCAACAAAATATACGGCAATGATGGTTGCGATCCTTCTGGATACCGCTGCAGATACCTTCTGCACTTGGTTGCACGTTTCGCTGAAATGCGTAATAAATTTCTAGCATATTTCTTTTTTCTTCATTTGAAGATGGCAGAATAATTGAATAAAAAAATCTAATCCAATCAAATGAAGACAATTTCAACTGAACTGTCAAAACTTTGCCCTGAGTTAATTTTGCCGATGTTGATTGCTATTGTTTTAGAGACACACTTGATAAATTTGGACATGACTAGTTTATTATGGCCGCGTTTGAGTTGAAGCTCTATTCGAGCCGAGCGCGCTCCGTGACGTCATTTAGTAATTTATCACGTGATAATTTAATTTGCAAATGAAACTACTGTCACGTGGCCAATTGTCAAGGACGTCATATTTGCTTTACTCGCTCCATGGAGCTTCAACTCAAACTCAGCCGATTACTTTATTGTGTAATACATAGGTACTTACTGATGCAAAATGCAGTAAATCGGTTTGTTGTTTGTAAAAAATAAACAATAAACTATCAAATGTCTGATACTTAAGTAGAAATGATTGAAAAGTTTGTTATTCGTTAGCACCAAAATTCTAACAGGTTGGAATACTGGACAGTACTTATGAATCAATAATCATAGTGAAATATAACCAACAACTTATGAAAGCATTAAGTGTCATACGTCATCGAATTGAGAATAAAAACTTGTTTTAGAATCCAATTTAAAAAACACAGGGCCTTATTTAAAAAAATGATGTTGATGATGGCTACGGAAAAGCGAAACGTCGGATTTGAAATATGATAACACCACTGTATAGAGGGGAAAAAGTGGCAACGAATAAGCGTTTTTTTGTTTTTAATTATCTGTTCAAATAAGCTTAGAAAAACATCACGCTTTCAAAAAATTTTGTTATTTTCCGTATACTTCCGGAAGTAGTCGTAATTTTTCAAATTTTAAGGCAGTATTTAATTGTGCTCTAAATTACGCAACTTTGCCCCAATTATATATATATATATATATATATATATATATATATATATATATATATATATATATATATATATATCAAAAGCTTCCTACAATATTTTCTGAACCGTTTAAGAAAAAATTTGAAATTTACACACAAAAATTATACTAAAAATAGTATGTTTTGGCGGATTAAAGTTTTAAGGCTCAGTCCACGATTTTCTTGAATTTTTTAAAATAAAAAAAAAGAAAGTCTTTATTTTAAAATTATTACTATTAATACTAAGTATTATGGCGAATTCGAACATAAAAATAAGCCAATGGCAACACACATAAAACACTAGAAATAACAGGTATAGAAATTAATTTTCATTTTTTTTAAGAGAAGTCAATGTTTCTTTCAATCACTTGAGGGAAAATTTCAAAAGTTCTAACCACAAATGTCACCAAACAAAGGTTTGATGCAAAACCTGCATTAAACGAAAAAAGACATTTGAGGGCACTAATCTACTTTTTAATTTATGAGGTGTTCAGAGCGATTACCCCCTTCTAATAGGCAATGGTAAAGTCTAGCATTAATTTCTGCTCGCACATTACGGAACGTATCCAAGTTAATATTTTGGCAAATGTTGGTAATTCTTTTTCGTAATTCCGCGATCGATTCGACTTTTGTGGAATACACCTTTTGTTTTAGATAACCCCACAAGAAAAAGTCTAATGGTGATAAGTCAGGGGATCGAGCAGGCCACTCGTTTGGACATCGGCATCCTATCCAACGATCGTGGTACAATTGATCTAGATATTCCCTTACTGGTCTGCAATAATGGGCAGGAGCACCATCTTGTTAAAAAACTACATCCATATCAAATTCATGAAGGTTATCTTCTGCTATTTGAACAATAATTGGGTCGATCGTAGTTCCAGCATATTTAAATAGATCTGTCCTGTTAGATTTTCGTCAATAAACAAGGGACCCCAGTATTCCAGCCCCAACGTTTATTTTTTGGGGGTGTTGGGTGCGAGTTTCTCGGAATACATGCGGATTCGTATCACTCCAATACCGAACGTTCTGTCTATTAATATTTCCATTCAAGAAAAAAGTACACTCTTCACTAAAACAAATATTCTGCAGGTAAGTTGTGTGCATTTCTAAGTTGGCGGTCATTATTTCGCAAAATCACAAAAACAAAAAAAAATTACAGCTATTTTACCATTTTCTTCACTTCAAACGTGCAGTATTCGTCTAAAATATAGCCTAACATGACTTACCATATCTGCATTTATTTAACGGAATGTGTCGCGGATTCTTTATTTCACATCCTCCGCAGTTGTTTGTCTAAGTTTATACACATTTTCTTTAACAAATCCCCAAATGAAGAAATCAATTGTAGTAAGGTCGTGAGAACTAGCAGACCAACTGGTTGCTTCTCCTATATCTATCCAACGATTTGGAGAGGTTTCATTTAAAAATCATCGAACTACTCGATGATAATGTAAAGGCGCTCTATTCTGCTGGAACCACGTGATACTTCGCGTATGTAAATCCACATTTTCCAACAGAAGTGGGAGATCATTTTGAAGAAATTCACTATGTTTCATCCCATTCAACACATATTCAGAAAGGAACGCACCGATTACTTAGTCCTCAAGAATTCCGTCCCAGACACTTATTTTGATGATTGTGTGCATTCACTGAGGATTTGCAGTCACATAGTAATGCATGTAGTATAGATTAACAGACTCATTACTCTTTAATGCTGCTTCATCACTAAATACGATTGTGTGCATAAAGTTCCAGTTGTTATTAATCAAATTGTCCATGGTTTCACAAACATTTACTCGATTTTGAAAATCAGCTCAAGAAAGCTCTTGATGTAGCTCAAGGTGTACAGGATGATACTTGTGTTTGAACGAAATTCGTGCATCTGGGTATTTCTGGTTGTAGATTCTTTGAGGCGCTAAAATATTACGATCCGCTTCACTAAGACTGTATACCTTATTAATTAATTCTTGACGTGTAAAATTCAACTTGAGACATAATTTTTACAAAACAATTAATAGGTTCTGACATTGACAGAAGCTCACTGGGTTTGTATTGTTTTAAGCAGAACAGTTTCTCGAAAGTTAGCTACTTTAGGTTAGCAACCATTTGACTATACAAACCTTATATTAATGAAGAGCTTGTCAAAAAAACGTTTGTACAGTACAATAATAAACAGGGGGTTCCATCTGAAAAAATGAGTTTTTGATATTTTTCATATTTGTCATGTTTAAAAAATTGCGTGACTGAGCAGGTTGTTGAGTAAACACTCAAAAGGTGAGGTATCAAACTGCGTCAATTACTTTGACTTATCTCGAAGGATTTGGAATGTACAAATTTTGAACAGACCCCTGCAAGTAAAAATTATGGCAAAGAAAGCGCAACAAATCAATATTGATAAAAGATGGGTAAAAATGTCCTATATAAAAGTGACTCATCATTTAACATAGAATCCAAAAATAAAATCAAACCGGGTAGATTCCATTTAAAAAAATATAACTAGTGCTTTTTTTTAAATTGGCACACCCTGTGGATACAATGCAATATTTTTAAAATGTGTAGCAGAACCGCAGATGTAATTTTAAAGAAAAGGAAACGATAATATATATATATATATATATATATATATATATATATATATATATATATATATGTATATACGGTGTGCAAATTAAGTAGCTGATAAATTCAGATAAATAATCTGTATAATCAAAATCTAAAAGGGGTGTAGCGATTTAAATTACAGCGCATATGAAAAAGGTTTTTTCAGATGTTTCCATCAATTGTTTTGAAAGTTGTTACGTCATCAATTTTTTTTTAAGTGCCAACCTATATTTTTTATTGTTTATTTCGGTATAGCTTTTAATCTCTTTTCAACGATATAAAATATTGAATCGGTTACGAAAACTTATGGTTAAATAAACTAAATTAACAGCTTAGTCCTAGTTATTGAGATTTTAATAACAAACAAAAACTTTTCAGACTTCGACAATTACATTAACTGTTCAATTGCAAATAGAGCAATCCTAACCTACTACCAAATGTACTATGGATAGGCAAAAAAGTTAAAATTACTGTGTTTTTCTTCTTTAATGGTTACTATCTCGATAATTATCCACTTTATGGGTTCTTAACAAGAGTACATATTTTACGTACAAGACATTGGAAAATATGCATTTATAGTTGAAATTGATATATGCACAGTGGCGTAATATTTAGGAGGGGCGAGGTGGTTTATATTTATGTTGTACGCCACTGACAAAAGCGATTTAATATATTGTTCTACGGTTGGGTAAAACTTTCCTCTAAATTTAATACAAAAATGCAGGGTATTAAAAAAGTTATAGCGATTAATAATTTAATAATTTTCAACTTTAACACCCTGAACTTCTTAATTATCAACATCTTATTAAGGTCATTTGGCACATCGTCATAATTTTAGGTCAGGATTCTACCATGGTTCTATGTACCATTAATTATGGGACACCATTATATATATATATATATATATATATATATATATATATATATATATATATATATATATACATTTGATTTTGTTTCTTTCTGTTTTAGGAAGTTCCAACAGAGATTAGAAACATTTTCATTAATGAACCACAAGAACAAGTAAGTATAGCACCTTTTGATTATCTACATCCAGCATTGAATAAAATCATTTCATCGTTTCATTTTATTTAGAAACCTGTTGAAGAATTTTGGAAAAGGTTAACACCTGAAACAAAGGTAGGAAATAACTACTTTTCCATAAATTTTAATAAACCCAAATTTATTTTAGAAAATTATTTTACCTAAATTGGACCAATTAACACCAGATGATCAAGTAAGGTTTCAGATATTTACATTACTTATGTTAATTATAAAATTTTTCTTAGCGCAAATTTATCTTAAAATTAAAAGACATAAGTGAGCCGATTTTGGTAAGCAACAATAAAAATTACGATCTAAAGATAGGTTATTTTTTAAATCTTTGTAGAAGAAACCCGGTGTAGAAGTTCAGTTAGATCCGGAAACGGTTGAAACAGTTGTAAAAATAGTAGAAACAAGTAAACCAGTTGTAAGTATAAAAAATAATTCTCTATATGCCAAATTTAATTTGTTTCTTTGTGTTTCAGGAAGTTCCAACAGTGATTAAAAATATTATCGTTAACGAACCACAAATTCAAGTAAGTACACCACCTTTTGCTTATTTTAATTCAACCATTGATTATTTAATTGTTTAGAAACCTGTTGAAGAATTTTGGAAAAGGCTAACACCGGAAACTAAGGTAGGATAACTACTTTTTCGAGAAATTTTAATAAACCCAATTCTATTTTAGAAAATTATTCTACCCAAATTGGACAAATTAGCACCCGATGATCAAGTAAGGCTTTAACATTACTACAATGCAAAACCATTTATTAAATCAAACCTAGGAACAAGCTAATTTAAATAGATATTGAAGAACTCTCTCTAGAGAGCATCAGAAACAAATAGATATATAACAACTACATAATTTCCTACCTCTACCTATTCCTATGTACTTCACTTCAATATTCATAAATACACTTATCTCCTTCAAAGTGGGCGTACCTAGTCAAATTTTGACTTTATTTGTAAAAGTTGCTTGTACTCGTATCTAAATGTACAACGGGAAAGAAAGTATAAGATGTTGGTGCTCTAATCAATAGTGCGCCTTTTCAATATTTTTATTGCGCCGATTCTTTCATTTGGTGTTTTCTGCATCACTATGGCTTGAACCAACCAGTTTCGGGCTTAGAAAGTGCGGTATCGTGTTATTTTACAAAAAATATTTAATTCATCCTGTGGTTGTCTTTATCTAAATTGATGAGCATAATTTTTAAAACACGATGAACTCTCTTGAGGGTATTGGCCTAAACGTGACATACATTGTAACCAAGTAGCGGAAATTTTGTAAAAAGTAAAAAAAAAAACTCAGGCACAAAAAACCCCGCAAAGTAAAAAAATCATTTCATCAAATAGAAAAGGGCTGATGCTGTTCAAACAACTGCACGTATTTTCTTAAATCATAAGTAAGAACAACCTCAATCCACCTTTCAATAAAGAAAAAACTAAATCAAGGTCAGTTCCTCCATTTACAAGGTACAATGCCACAAACAGGTACACAGATGCACACGTTGAAAGTATAACACCCCTTTTTTTTGGTCAGGGGTTAGATATGCGAGATTTCTACGTGTTTAATAAGTACTGCTAGTATATAATGATCCGTTATGACTGTGAAGTGTAGTTGGTGACCACACTAATGAATTTTAAATGGTACTTAGGCAACTTCATGGTTGTCTATCTAATCAAACGTGTTGCATTCGAAAAATGGCGAATCGTGCAATAATTAATAATTAATAATTAATAATTCCATTCCGATAATCGCTCTCACTTTATTTACTTTAGTAGGTGTTGGGAAATTAACCCAGTCAATACTTTCTTGGATCAGGTGGTTGTGCGTTCGCTCTTCTTTTCATCCATGGGAATCTGTCAATATGCCGTATATCAAAAAAGACACACATCGCGTCTAGAGGGCAGTACTAAGGCTAGCTAGATAGGAAATAGTTATCTTCCTCCTTAACAAATACAAAGAGACTAACCCATGCACCTTTAACCAATTCGGCGCCGTTGTATCTGCATAGGTGGCGAGGTTGGATAGTGCGGTTGCTTAATTCAATCGGATTTACTAATTGTTTTAAACGGGGCGGAATTTGAGATATATCAGGTCTAATGCCCCCGTTAGCGTTATAAAAACAAATTTTCTTCGGTAGCCGTATGATAAAAATTATATCTATGTTGGATGTTATTACAGGAATGACACTCACTAAACCATAAGCATAATCGTGGTTCTTACTCAAACTAGAAAAAGAGCACGCTTCACAACTCCACAAATTCACAATCAGTAGAAAGATATCACTAAGGCGCCATATGCCTTCCAATTTTTATAATAATCACACCATGAACCAGATCTCGAGTGAGGAATGCAAATTGTTCTCTCAAAAATAAAAAATTCGGCAAACTCCTCATTCCCCAAATACTAAACCATTAATAGCCTTAAATCTGACAAACTCGGCGTGTTGTAAGAATATTGAACAAATAAAAAGTTCTTAAAATGAACTATATTAAAATAAATAAAACATTTAAGGCTAAAATATAAACAAATATAATTATGCTGGTTTAAGGCAGTAAACGCAAAAGGAGCAAGCAAAAAGAACATTCGCCAGAAACAGGAAAATACTAACTGCCACAACAAAAGATAATCGAAATCGTTACCTGCTGTTATATTAAACATCAAATAAGGATTGTAAAACAAATACACCAAATATCGTAAAATTATTCTGCGTAAATAGTAATAAATTTAACGTTAATTTCAACACCATGATGGAATGAACGTCACGAAAATTTAAACTACTAATCCATGTCTCTAGGAAATTTCGAATGAGAATAAACAAAATTTATAAAATAATTATTTACAGTTTTCGTGATTACACGGAAAACAAAAGTCAAATAAACAACAGTAGAATAGATCTTACTTATGTGCTTCGTTGACAGATTCTATTATTGTTCTAATTCTGGTTATATCAACTATACGTTCTAAGCACAACGTTGCATTTTAAAATTTAACCATCTTTTATCTTTAGCTCGTAATTAAATTCAAAATAACCAATGCACTAGTGTGATACGAAAGGTTAATGTACTTTTCCGAGCAACTAATGATTTAGAAACGCCAATTACTTCTCGCGCAACGAAACAATATTCACGTAATTTGAAGTCCTAAAAATTTGAAAAAAAAACGAGATCGGTACCACCATACAACTTACTCGTTCCTTATAAACGCATAATAGGAGGAATTATAGGTTTGACCACGAATTTTTTATTGCATCAACAGTTCCAGTAACAAAATTAATTAGACACATTATTTTTAAAAATAATGACCTACTTTCAAAATTTATTTATTCCATGTCTCGAGCGTCAAACGAGCTTTACCGTCCCCTTTTACCCGCAGTAGTTGACTGTACATTTACTGTTCTTTGTTTTGTTAAAAAATCTACAAAAACTGTATCATGAATGTCCCATAACGTTTTCACCATCGGTTTTCCTACCAATGGTTAAGACTTCAATTTTTTGAGTAGCGGGGAACCTGAGAGACGTTATTCCATGCTATCCTGATCACTTTATAGGACGTAATGGTGAACCTAATACTAATCGACAGTTATGATACGTGCCAAGAAATCGTCTCTTTCATTGTGAAAATGTTTCTAAGAAGTCTGTTTTTGCCTCTGTTGGTTGGACAAGTTTTTTGGTACCTACCGTGAGCTAGTCATTTACGATAACTTGTATGGTACTAACACGATTTTCAATATTTTTACCAAATCACCCATTGATATTCGTCAATTGGTTCGAATAAGCCCGTAAACTCATCGGACAATCACTTCATTTACGGCAATACGAGGAACGTTTGCTATACGTATACGGCCGCTCTTGAATCAGTTACACCATTGAAATACTGTTGAGTACGCGAAAGACATTCTTCACCAAATTGTGCCTAAAGTACATAAAGGCGAACTACATTAAACTAAAAATCCAAGTTCCTTTCTTACATTTGCACTTGCACGCATGTCTTATAGAAGTGATTCTGTGTTTAACTACTAGATGTTTGGAGTGTAGCCAATTAGAATTTCTTGGAAACCTCGTGTCACTAAATGACATTGAGACTCAGTTGTTTTTTTGTTTTCTCACAAAAGTGTTAGTGTTTAATCTAAATTGCCTGAAGAAGCCCGCTGTAATGCTACAGAGTGGGTTTTCTTACAATATACCCTTCAGATACGTCCAGTTCCGAATTTCCTTAATCTTTTTATCAACATTAGTATAGATCTGAACTAAACATGATATTTATGTTTCAGCGCAAATTTATTCTCAAATTGAAAGATCTAAGTGAGCCTATACTGGTAAGTAAATGTTACAAGCAAAATTTGATCAAAAATTATTTTTATTTTTTTTTATAGAAAAAACCAGATGTGCAAGTTGATTTAGATCCCGAAACCGTTGAAAAAATTGTAAAATTGGTGGAAACTAGTAAACCAGTTGCTGTAAGTGTGTAAATGATTTTTTGTAGAAAAATAAAAAAAAACTATTGTGGAGCAGGAGTTAAAAATGAATAAATTAATTTGATTTTCTTTTTTAGGAAATACCTGACGAAATTAGGAATATTTTTGTAAACGAACCAGAAGAGGAGGTATGTATTTTGTTGAAATAATTCATTTTACGTTTAAACAGAATTAATGAAAGTTTTACTAATGCACTGTTTCTTGCACATGGTCATTGCATATACGCACCATGTGCGGCTACTTAGACGAATGCTAGGGTAGTATTTTCCCCCTCAGAACCCTAATTCCGTTCCTTCCGATCCTATTCTGACCACACCCATCCTTAATCCCACCATGAATATATACGTAATGTATGTATGTATGCTGGGAATCCATGATTGTGGAAAGCTCAGGCAGCCCGCCTCCCCTTGGGGAGGGAATGAAGTAATGCGTGACCTTTCCTTTCTTTGTTTTCGTACAGAAACACACAAATTTTATAAATCGCGCTAAATTTGAGCTATTATATACGGTCCTAGCGCTTCACGTCCTAGAGTAAAAAATATGATTAATGATTTGTCTTTCCCGATTTTAACTCGTGTTAAAGATTTGGAAATTGGGGCGTTTATGTAGATAATGAGTTAATGCACCAAAAAAACCTAAATTATTAATAACGATTATTGCGATTTAAGAGCTATCTTCGTTATTCGACATTCTTAACAAAAGTTAAAAAATTTTGTTATGTGAAACTCCAGTTCTTTCACATGTACGCTTTTGTGATACCTTGTACGACGCTTTTAACCGCCTGGATAATAATTCAAATATTGCATAATTTTGCATTTCGCTTACCATTAGTATAAGTAGCTATTACGATGCCAATTGGCATCGATCCTCGCAGGCAAAGTGTATCACTTCGACGTAGCTCAGTGCGGTGGGCTGTGGTACTTTTCTCAAGCAACTATTACTCGGGCACTCTTTGCTGTTAAAAAATATCAACAATTGGAAAACATTTCAATTTGGGGCCACTTGCTTGTAACACGGTCCAAATTGTTGATATTAAGCAAGGACGCAAACTATCCAACAAACGCGACAAAAATTTCCAAAAATTCATGTGATCTTAATGTCTAAGTTTAAAACCAGGAAACTCACTAACTGTGCAATTTCACAGAACAACTACTCAAAAACTTATTTTTAAGTCGAAATTTGAGTTTTTCAATGGTCTGATGTTTAATTTGTCTACGCTGTATACGAAGTCCATAGTTTCCCTAGTTTCTCCATTCTCTAATGCAAGTCCATTTGTCGTGTGAATACCTTTAATCACTGTGTGCATTCTACACTTATCAAGTCCAAATCCTATTCTGATATCTGAAAATAATTCGACCGTCCTCAACAAGGATCGTTTATCAGCACATAAATTAATATCATCCATGTACAACAAATGAGATACCATTTGTTGTAAATTATTGTTCACTCTTAATTAACATCCACATTCTGTAATGTTTAACAAATTAGAGAAAGCATCTGTTCTGCTAGGATGGAATTGGTGAACAATATTTCTCAACTCTTCGATGGTCCAGTTTCCATCAGGCAAATACAAGCTGCACGCTGTGCAGTTTACTGGAGCTATTAATGATACAGCTACCGCTTATAATTCAGTTATAAGGTTGATTTCCTGATCAAGCCATCTGAGATGAGAATAGCTACGCCACCTTTGGTTCTATGTATTCGTCTGCATCTCTTCCTATGCATTTGTATCCGTTAAGTGTAAAACTTTAGTGTTGTCCCAAATACGTCTCCTGTAAGCAGACGATGAAGGGCTCATCTCCTTGAATCATCATTTTTATTTTTTACTAGATCCATTACAGTTCTCCTACAGTATATTTTCAGTTTTCACCGCCATTGCGAATAAGGTTAATATATAATAGACAGGCAAACGAATAAACAAGCTTTTTAAGCGAATGAATACATACAAATAAATAACATAAACATACAAATATACAGGGTCCGCCAATAGTGCGTGGACGAAGCTTTATGAGTTTATACAATATCGTTTTCAAAATTATTTATTGCAGTATGGTGTGGCATCTTTCGGGTTACAATTAGAAAATATTTTCGCAAAATTACTACTCGTATACAGGGTATTACAACACAAAGTTATATTTTTAAATGGAACATACCGTTTATTATTATAAATTTGGATTCCTGGTTAATTTTAAGGGTACTTTATTCACTATATGAGGTATCTTAAACGCGTAATTTAGGCGCTGCATTCAATTCTTTGAAAATTTAGAGGTTGAAAAGAAAAATTGTAACAACCGTATTGAGAAATGTGTAACACTAAAATTTTAATGGTTGATTAGTCATAGACTGTGCTACATAAAATCGTAAAAATAGTAATATTATCTTTTTTAATTTTCGAGATATCGTAATGCAAAGTTTAAGATTTTCAATCATAGATAAATTGATTTTTTAAATGGAAAGGTGTACATTGTGTTACATTGTTAGATAGGAAATTTAATTGCATTTCTTCAGCTTTTTACTGAATTTGTCGACTTTCGTAGGTTTACATATGTATGTATAATTGTTTAAATCACATCAAGCTATGAAAACAAAAGAATATTAGAAACAAAATTCAGCAATAGTATCTGTTTTGTCATTTCGCGTGTATGTTCAAACGTAACTGAGTTAATTACTTTATTGCAGTGTGAATGTTTGACGCTTAACTTTACGAACATCATATACGTAATACGTTTATTTAAGAATTATAATGAGTAATTTTTGCAAAATAAATTAATTGACATGGTATTTGTGCTTGGAAAATCAAACAAAAATTGTTTATTGGCCCGTCGAATCTACGGGCAGCGTTATCCTGATCGAAGACAACCAAGAGAAGAATCGTTTCACAATCTTTTAGAAAGATTTGAAAGTACTGGAAGTGTTGGATATCCTAAAAACGAAAGAGCTAAAGTTACAAATGAAGTATTGTCTAAATCAGCGTGGTCGAACAATTTGAACATTTAATTTAATATTATTTTCTTCCAAAATCGATAAATTCAGTAAAAAAGCTGGATTATCAAAAAACGGCAAAAAATAAATACCAACAATGTTATATCAAAAAAATTGTAATTAAATTTCCTATCTATCAATGTAACACAATGTATACCTTTCCATTTAAATAAATCAAGTTATCTATGATTAAAATCTTATACTTTGCAAGTTCAGTAAAAAGCTGGATTATCAAAAAACGGCAAAACATAAATACCAACAATGTTATATCATAAAAAAATGTAATTAAATGTCCTATCTAACAATGTAAAACAATGTACACCTTTCCATTTAAAAAATCAAGTTATCTATGATTGAAAATCTTATACTTTGCATTACGATATCTCGAAAATTAAATAAGATAATAGTACTATTTTTACGATTTTATGTAGCACAGTCTATGACTAATCAACCATTAAAATTTTAGTGTTACACATTTCTCCATACGGATGTTACAATTTTTCTTTTCAACCTCTAAATTTTCAAAAAATTGAATGCAGCGCCTAAATTGCGCGTTTAAGATACCTCATATAGTGAATGAAGTGCCCTTAAAATTAACCAGGAATCCAAATTTATAATAATATACGGCATGTTCCATTTAAAAAAATATAACTTTGTGTTGTAATACCCTGTATATGAGTAGTAATTTTTGCGAAAATATTTTCTAATTGTAACCCGAAAGATCCCACACCATCCTGCAATAAATAATTTTGAAAACGATATTGTATAAACTCATAAAGCTTCGTAAAATAAACTAACAAAAACATGTTTATGACAAACAAGACGTTAACATCACAGACTATGTATCAAAGGTTATATTTCATGAAATATACATATATCATAGACTTATATCACAAAGTTTTCCAGTTGACAGGGTTTTCAGTCCCGGCACTAATGCTAACGTCGACTTTTGGTTTTATTGGTTGTCTTTTGGCCAACTTTTTGGTCTTTTTTGTATATTGTTCTACTCGTGCTTCTATTTAGTATCGAAAGATGGCCTTCCATCAACGATCTCTAACAGTTCTATGGGAGTAGTTGGGCTGAGCTGGCGTTTTAGAGCGTTTCCCATTCCTTCAACTACTTCCATTCCATCAGAAGAAGATTTATCGTTACCAGTCGTTGACATTACTAGTGATACTAAAGGTACTGATATTTCGGTAGAAGTTTGTGCTATTAGTTGAACTGGTGTTTCTTTGTAATATGTAATTGTTTTGACTTTTTTGCATGTTTACAGTGGAAATTTATTATTTATTACGTTGCTTGCAAAATCGCTATTTGTTTTTATTATTATTATTACTATTATTATTATTGTTACTAATATTATTATTACTATTATTGCTATTATTATTATTATAACCATTAATAGTCTGACGCTTTTCAGGAAAACGTATGCAAGCAGCGCTCTGATTTTAATGCAAAAAATCAGTGAAATATGTTACTGAAGTTGTAATATCGCAATGATTATACAGTTAGTGTGTGATGAAAATGTAATATAACTAGTCTTTAAAATGAATTGCAATCAATGCAACCAAATGAAGAGGTTTAGTGCCCTGGGTGCAATATCAATTATCATTATGTTTGATCCATTTCAGTACGTACATTCAGAGCTAAATCTAAAGAAAGTAGATTAGCTTGAAGATGTGCAAAATTACGGCAACCAAAGTTAATACTATTCTTGATTCTACGAATACTCATTCGGTTCGGATGACATAAATCATCAAGTAGCTAAAGAGCCACGAAAAGAAGATAAATCTGCTCTTATGCGTTTTTTTAGATAAAATTACTTTATCACTACAATTTATGTCAAACCAAATGTCTGAATTAAAAGCGTGTGCACGCACACGCACACGCACGCACACGCACACGCACACGCACACGCACACGCACACGCACGCACACGCACACGCACACACGCACACGCACGCCACACGCACACGCACACGCACACATACGCACTCGCACGACACACGACACACGACACACGCACAGACGCACGTACACACCGACACACGCACACTCGACCACACGCACACTCGACCACACTCACATGCACTCTAACACACAAAGACACACGCACAAGCATATACACACGCACACGACACGCACACCATAGCACACGCACACGCACACCACACACGACACACGCACACACGCACAGACGACACACGCACACCGCACACGCACACTGACCACTCAGACATGCACTCTAACACACAAAGACACACGCACAGCCATACACACGCACAGCATACGACACGCACACGCACACACGACACACGCACACACGCACACGACACACCACGCACACACGCACACACGAACACACGCACACACGCACACACAGCACACACGCACACACGCACACGACACACGCACACACGCACACACGCACACGCACACACGCACACGACACACGACACACGCACAGCACACCACACACGCACACACACACGCACACACGCATACACGCACACACGCACACATTTGAAATAATCAAGTTACATTGATTGATATTTTCTAAATTGGCGAAGTAATTTCTTTAAACACAAAAAGAATTCGAATTTGACCGTCCGGTCTACGCTAGTGGATTTCATGTTTAGTAATATCGCAGAGTCATGGCTTTCCTAAGTTTTTTGATCACATGGATATTTAATCTTTTTCAGACATCTATTCTTTGTAAAGATGACGAATTGCGGCTAAACTATTCGTTTCAGGTACCATGTGTGATAAATAAGGTCTTTATATAACTCGCCCTGTATAAACTTCAAGATATATATATATATATATATATATATATAATATATATATATATATATATATATATATATATATATATATATATATATATATATATATAGATATAGTTTTTGGAGAAATGCTCGACTCGTCGATTTTATTTTTGACTGCAGTTTTTTTAGTGGTCAAATTTTGTATATAGGGTGACCCAAAAATTAGTTACGACCACCAACTTGATTTTGTCAAATGGAAACACCTGTTTTTTATTTTATTTTCTGAATCTGCTTTGAATCCCGGATAAATCTCATGTACCATGTCCTATACCTATAGTCAACAGGTCTCGAGATATTTACTAAAAAAATAAATATTGCTTTTATATAATTATCAAGAACATTTGCAAGATAATCGTGTCCAAGGTGATCCATAAACAGTAGGTACATGTTTTTGATTTCGTTGTGTATGTCAATTTTTCTGACGTCGAATTTCAACATTTGTTCTTTCGAAATGGTGAAGTTAACGGAATGAAAAAAAAAATTAAATTCTCTTCATGATTGGATTTGGTGATAGAACACGTACACAAATAGAAACTGAACATTTGATTTAATTTGTTGTTGTTTTTTGAATAAATTGTTCCTGTTGACAAAAAGCAAAAGCCGCCTTCCTTGATACGGTCTTAATTGTTGACACGTTCAATTGTAAATTCGTCGAGACCTGTTGACTTTAGGTATAGGACATGGTACATTCAGAATTCATTTGAATCCAATTGACAAAATCAAGTAGGTGGTCGTAACTTATTTTTGTGCCGCCCTATATACAAAATTTTACCACTAAAGAAACCGCAGTCAAAAATAAAAATCGACGTGTCCGAGCGTTTCTCCAAAAAATAGACCCTTGAACTTTAAATGAATTTAGACATAACTTCCGAGACCCACTGTATATTGTATACTTACTGTACTACTTCAATTGCGAAGAATAAATTAATCGGAGGCAACCGATTAGTTATAGTAACTTTGTTGGACCGAAAACAAATGTACATATTTTGAAACAAATCAGTATTTCAAACATTATTATTGATATTATAATTATTATTATTATTATTATTATTATTATTATTATTATTGTTTTTATTTTTCCAGAAGACTGTTCAAGAGTTTTGGCTAAGATTAACACCAGAGGCACAGGTAAGCACAAATATTCTGCAACTGTCACAGGACATTGTAGCTCTTCTTATTTTAGCAAACCATTAAATATAGATTGATCAGTTTAACACCTGAGGATCAAGTAAGTTATGCATAATAACATAACAATTCTACAACTTGAGCTATCGATGACGGGTGGCAAGTGCCAAAGGGTAGGTAATTATCCATTAGTAACGGAACGTTTCTATTTCAGCGCAAAACTATTCTGAAATTGATAGACTTAAGCAAGCCTATACTGGTAAGTAAAAGTTACATACAAAACAATTAAAAATTAATCTTAAATTTCTTGTAGAAGCAACCGGGTGTACAAGTAGATCTAGATCCTGAAACAATTGAAAGAGTTGTAAAATTGGTGGAAACTAGTAAACCAGCTGTAAGTATTCACATCATTTTGTCTATTTAGATGCACTAAGTTATTTTAAGTACCGTTAGAAGTTTAACTAATCAAGAGGTTAGAAACTAATTTGATTTTCTTTTTTAGGAAATCCCTGACGAAATTAAGCATCTTTTTATAAACCAACCAGAAAAAGAAGTAAGTAATATGCTATACGTTCATTACAACCGTGCTAAAATATTTTTATTTTATTTTCTCAGGGCCCCGTAAATGAGTTTTGGCTAAGGTTATCTCCAGAAGCGCAGGTACGAACAATTATTCTGTTAGTGTAGTAAGTCATTGTACTATATTTATTCTAATTTTAGAAAATCATTAAATTTAAACTGATACAATTAACTCCTGAGGATCAAGTAAGTATCGCAAGATAAAATTGTACTACATTCCAATCTGAGCCATTGGCAAGAATTGATAAATACCTAAGATTAAATATGCATTATTAAGAAAACATTTTTATTACAGCGCAAAGTTATTCTGAAATTGATAGATATAACCCAGCCTATACTGGTGAGTAAAAGTTATAACCAAACCGTTGAAAATTATTCTTAAATTTCTTATAGAAGCAACCGGGTGTAGAAGTTGACGTAGATCCTGAAACCGTTGAAAAAGTTATAAAAGTAGTTGAAACCAGTAAACCAGTTGTAAGTATCAAAATTATTTGTTGAACAAAAATTTTATAGCAATGAAATTATTTCAACTTCACGGAGCAGTTTAACAAACCATGTAGCTAAAGTTAGCTTACCTTCTTTCTTTTAGGAAATTCCTGACGAAATTAAGCATCTTTTTATAAACCAACCAGAAAAACAAGTAAGTAATATGCTATACGTCCATTACAACCGTGCTAAAATATTTTTGTTTTATTTTCTCAGGGCCCCGTAAATGAGTTTTGGCTAAGGTTATCTCCAGAAGCGCAGGTACGAACAATTATCCTGTTATTGTAGTAAGTCATTATACTATATTTATTCTAATTTTAGAAAATCATTAAATTTAAATTGATACAATTAACTCCTGAGGATCAAGTAAGTATCGCAAGATAAAATTGCACTACATTCCAATCTGAGCCATTGGCAAGAATTGATAAATACTTAAGATTAAATATGCATTATTAAGAAAACATTTTTATTACAGCGCAAAGTTATTCTGAAATTGATAGATATAACCCAGCCTATACTGGTGAGTAAAAGTTATAACCAAACCGTTAAAAATTATTCTTAAATTTCTTATAGAAGCAACCGGGTGTAGAAATTGACGTAGATCCTGAAACCGTTGAAAAAGTTATAAAAGTAGTTGAAACCAGTAAACCAGTTGTAAGTATCAAAATATTTGTGAAACAAAATTTTATGCAAATAAATTATTTCAACTTTAGGAGCTGTTTAACTAACCATGTAGCTAAAGTTAGCTTATCTTCTTTCTTTCAGGAAATCCCTGACGAAATTAAGCATCTTTTGTAAACCAACCAGAAAACAAGTAAGTATATGTTATATTCATTCAAACGTCTAAAATATTTTGTTTTATTTTTCAGGGACCCGTTAATGAGTTTTGGCTTAGATTAACTCCAGAAGCACAGGTACAACAATATCCTGTTATTGCTGTAAGACATTGTACTAATTTATTTAATTTTAGCAAACCATTAAATATAAATTGATCAGTTAACATCCTGAGGATCAAGTAAGTTATCGCATAATAAATTGACAATTCCAATCTGAGCCATGGCAGATGAGTCAATCATACGTAAGATTAAATATGCATTATTAAGAAACTTTTATTCAGCGCAAAGTTATTCTGAAATTGATAGATATAAGCCAGCCTATACTGGTGAGTAAAAGTTAAATCCAAACAGTTAAAAATTATTCTTAAATTTCTTGTAGAAGCAACCGGGTGTACAAGTTGACTAGATCCTGAAACCTTGAAAAGTTGTAAAATGTTGAAACAGTAAACCAGTTGTAAGTATTCAACATTTTGTTAAAAAAATTTATGCATAATTATTTTAATTACGTAGAGTTTAACTAACTAAGAGTTAGAAACTAATTTTTTTCTTTTTAGGAAATCCCTGACGAAATTAAGCATCTTTTGTAAACCAACCAGAAAAACAAGTAAGTAATATGCTATACGTTCATTACAACCGTGCTAAAATATTTTTGTTTTATTTTCTCAGGGCCCCGTAAATGAATTTTGGCTAAGGTTATCTCCAGAAGCGCAGGTACGAACAATTATCCTGTTATTGTAGTAAGTTATTGTACTATATTTATTTTAATTTTAGAAAATCATTAAATTTAAACTGATACAATTAACTCCTGAGGATCAAGTAAGTATCGCAAGATAAAATTGCACTACATTCCAATCTGAGCCATTGGCAAGAATTGATAAATACTTAAGATTAAATATGCATTATTAAGAAAACATTTTTATTACAGCGCAAAGTTATTCTGAAATTGATAGATATAACCCAGCCTATACTGGTGAGTAAAAGTTATAACCAAACCGTTAAAAATTATTCTTAAATTTCTTATAGAAGCAACCGGGTGTAGAAATTGACGTAGATCCTGAAACCGTTGAAAAAGTTATAAAAGTAGTTGAAACCAGTAAACCAGTTGTAAGTATCAAAATGATTTGTTGAAAAAAATTTTTATAGCAAATAAATTATTTCAACTTTACGGAGCTGTTTAACTAACCATGTAGCTAAAGTTAGCTTACCTTCTTTCTTTCAGGAAATCCCTGATGAAATTAAGCACCTTTTTGTAAACCAACCGGAAAAACAAGTAAGTACATTGTTGTATGTTCATTCAAAACGTACTAAAATACTTCGTTTTTATTTTATCAGGGACCCGTTAATGAGTTTTGGCTTAGATTAACTCCAGAAGCACAGGTACAAACAAACAACCCTTTATTGCTGTAAGACAGTCTTCTAAATTTATTCCAATTTTAGCAAACCATTATATATAAATTAATCCAGTTAACATCTGAGGAACAAGTAAGTTTCGCATAATTATATTTGACCAAATTCCAATCTAAGCCACTGGCGAGCATGATCAACATCTATGATTAAATCTGCATTATTAATGGAATATCTTTGTTTTAGCGTAAAGTTATTCTCAAATTGTTAGATATAAGCCAGCCTGTATTGGTGAGTAAAAGTTAAATCCAAACTGTTAAAAATTATTCTTAAATTTCTTGCAGAAGCAACCGGGTGTTCAAGTTGACCTAGATGCTGATACCGTCCAAAAAGTTGTAAAATTAGTTGAAACAACTGAACCAGTTGTAAGTATGGACATGATTAAAAAAAAAACGTGCATACGAAATAAATTATACTAAGTGACATAGAAAGAAGAACACCCAGTCATAATCAATTTATTGAACAATTTTTGGTATACAAGTGTATGCGAGTTAGACTAGTAAACGATTAAAATGTGATAAAAAGTAAACTGGTAACTTTTTCAAAAAAAACTTAATAGTGTGTTGCGCCACCACGATATCTTATGCAATCATTAACACTTCTGGGCATACTTCTAATCAGGTGATCGATTTCCTCCTGAGGTAGCTCATCCCATGCTGCAGAACCAACAGAGTTTGTGGGGGGGTGGGGTAAATTGAGTAATCTTCTTCTCATAATATCCCAAACGTATTCGATGGGTGTAAGATCGGGAGATCTCGGTGGCCAAGGCCTAGCAACATGAGGTCGTGCGTTGTCTTGTTGGAATGTACTGTTAGAGATGGTCTGAACATAAGGTACAATACGGGGTTCCACAATCTTCTGTCTGTAGCGCGCAGCGGTCATGTTTAGCTCTAATAAAGACCAAAGGTTATCTACTTCCAATAGCAATAGCCTCCCATACCATAACTCCAACTGTGTGGTGCACATGCCTTTCCACAGAGAATTGAGGATCTTGTCTTTCACCACGTCATCTTCTCACCCTTGCACGACCGTCCTGCATGCCTAAACAAAATCTGGACTCATCACTGAAGACAATTGAATTCCATTCTTGGTCCCAATTTGCCCATTCTCTACACCACGCTAGACGATCACGTCGGTGCCCAGGAGTCAGTGGTAGCACAAAATAGGGACGGCATGAAAATAGTCCAAAGGTTCTTATCTGGCGATAAACAGTTCGCCCGTATAGGCGAGAAGCGGTCCCGTAGAGCCAATACTCTAAGACGGTGATGTTCGGCTACAGTGGTTCTTCGAGGACGTCCTGTACCTCTCGCTCTTCGTGTACTCCCTCTTCGTTCCATGCCCGAACACAGACTGGCACAATGTTTAAACTCCGTTGCGTTCTAGCGGCTATACCTCTCATACACAAACCAGCCTCTCGGAACTCCACAATTCTATCTCTATCAAACTCACTTAACTACCGAAAACTTTGGTGTCTTCGCACTCGAGGCATCGTGATTTAATTAAAGAAGCTTTTTGTAATGTGTTTTACACATCACAACTGTAGTTACAAATGATTTTAAGGCTACGTGGTCGTAAATGTTTTTGAAAGAGGTTAACGCAAAAACCGCTTGAGTAATATGGCTAAAAAATTGATCATTTTTTATTTTAGTATAAACAAACATATTCCCAAAACATTTTTACAAAATATTCATTGTTACTGGGTGTTCTTGTTTCTATGTCACTTAGTATACTTCAACTTTATGGAGAGTTTAACTAATCATGTAGCTAAAGTTAGTTTATTTTCTCTCTTTTAGGAAATTCCTGACGAAATTAAGTACCTTTTTGTAAACCAACCAGAAAAACAAGTGAGTACTTTATTATATATTTATTCAAAATGGAGTAAAATACTTCGTTTTTATTTTATCAGGGGCTCGTTAATGAATTTTGGCTGAGATTATCTCAAGAAGCGCAGGTACAAAAATCCCTTTACTATAGTAAGATATTACAGTAAGTTTATTCTAATTTTAGCAAACCATTATATACAAGTTGAGGAAATTAACACCTGAGGATCAAGTAAGTTTCACCAAGTCATATGAGACCAAACTGTAGTCTGAGCTTTTGGCGAGGACTACAAACGCCTTAGGTCAATTATGCATTAATAACCCAACAACTTTGTTGCAGCGCAAAGTAATTCTGAAATTGATAGATTTAAGCCAGTCCATATTGGTAAGTAAAAGTTATACCCAAACTGCTAAACATTTTTCTTAAATTTCTTGTAGAAGCAACCGAACGTTGAGGTTGACCTAGATGCTGAAATCGTTGACAAAGTTATAAAATTAGTTGGAACAAGTGCACCAGTTGTAAGTATGAAAACGATTTGTTGTGTAGTACAACAACATCAAAAATAGATTATTTCATAGTATGAGGAGCACTCCGCGAGGTAAGATACAGATTTCACAACGTGTTCCTCTCGTAAATTTGAATCGAAAATGTGTTTGTGAGCACCATTCGCAAATGCTTCTTTATGGAAATGACATTTTTTATTTTAGTAGCCTTCAACGAGCAAGAACCAAAACACTAATACACCAGGGTCTTCATTTATCCTTACAAGTATTTATTCACTTGTTTCAAATCGGACGCGCGGGGTGGCCAAGGAGCTAGTCCACCTCGTATAAACTAAATTGTATTTAAGTATTCATCGTAATGCGGCAGAGAGGATCAAACATAAAAGGGCAAACTAATTAATTGTCTAACAAACCGCATCAAACATCGACCGAAAAAAGGTGTTGCAAATTCCAGTGTATGGTTGCATGGGAAATTCCAAACTCCCAGGAATGGGAACAAGACCACGATGTGCGTTGAGCCAATTACAGAATTTTACATAAGGCCCGGATCAGTGGGCAGCAAAGGTTGAACAGGATGTAGACAGAATGGATACGTACCAGAGCGAACAAGTACAAGTGCGAACTGATATTCTGTTGATGGCGACCTTTCAACACTGTCAGGTATTATACCATAGTCAGCTGGCGATGGAATTTTATTCTAAGATATTCGAAAGCTCTTCCTAATGCCCTACTGTCAGGAATTCTTCGATTCGGACGTCAGTGGCGGTATTCGTTCACTGATGTCCTATTAGCATGTCTGCGTATTCTTGAAATTAGTGAAACGCGGAGTTCATTTAAACTGATACAGCCCAACTGTTGAGTAGCAAAACGATAGCGTAGTCGATGTAGTTTTATCTCCCTTAACACTACTAAAATTATAAACGTCATCTCGATACAGAAACATTTGCGGGTCACTTTCGTATAGATAATTTCAGCTTGAATTTAACTTATCTCACAGAACACCCTGTATAACGAGAGTTATGAATTAATTGGTCTTTCTTTCTTAGGAACTCCCTGTCACTATTAAGAACATTTTCCTTAATGCACCACAAGAACTAGTGAGTATCTTACGTTTTACTCGTTTTTCAGTTGAACTTAAAATTAATTGTGTTAATATAATTAATTAAATTTTTTTTAGCAACAAGTTCAAGAATTCTGGTTAAGATTAACACCTGAAGCCCAGGTAATAATTAAAATTTATTTTTAGCATGAATTGTACTGAATTTTCTCATTTCAGAGTATTATTCAAATCAATTTGAACAAATTAACACCTAACAATCAGGTAAGTGCTAAAATAATTCAACATAAGAATACTGCTGTTTTTATGACAAGCACAGTTAATTTAAAATATTTATTTTTAAATTTTTTTTCCAATTTAGAGTATTACATATTATGATTTTTGTGCATTTAAAAGCCAAAGTCTTGGACACATTTTTTTTTCAAAATGCTGAAAGCTCATTAATAGTTTTTAACATTCTTTTATTTTAGTATTCTAAAAAAATTATTAAAATTGTTAGGGTACATTCTCCTGAGTGGTGGCACTAAAAATATAAATTACCTTGTGGTTGGTCTAAGACACCGCTCCTGGTAGCAATTACCAACGCGATGACAGGTAAATTAGAATCAAGTCAAACAGGCGTTACCGGTTCTACATTTTTCTGAAGAAGTTCCAGAAGCACATTATTTGTTTTTTTTTTTTGGATTATTCAAAATTAGTAAACACTACATTCGATTATGCATTAATTATTGGCATTATTAATGACTTGGGACGCTAACCTTAACATCAGCGGCAATTTTTTTAATTCTCAATTAAGTAACAGTAAAACCCATTGTAAAAGATAAATAGCCGAAAAATGTTGTATTTTTGTTTCTAAATTAAAGGTGTGGGTATACGATAAAATAGTGTATACAGTGTGTCCGAGATTCAGCATGCATGTATTGCTATATACGTTAATATTGAAGATAGAATGTCGGTTAAATGGGGAAAGTTTTAGAGAATTTTATGGCTATCATCATGGTAAAGTCAGATTTGGAGTAACTTTTTTTGTTTTTGAAATAATTGAAGAAAACAAAATTGTGCATTTTCTACTACCCCTGTAGCTCTTTTATTTGAAGTCTGACAACGTTTTGATTTGTACATTATTATGACACTTTTAAAAGACAATTTTAAAAAAGTACCAAAATTTATCTACAGTCATTTGTTTGTGAAATACATACACTAACTATTGTTTTATCACCTTTTCAGCGATGTATCACATGATACGAGAATTTACTTCCAACTATTAAAAATTTAAGAAATATAAAATTGAAATAGTAGGCCTTGAGAAGGCATGGATTAATAAATAAAAAATTTATACAATTAGATTCCTAATTATTGTAATTTCTAATAACTAAAATAAAAACAAAACCGATAATAGTAACTATCATAAAACATGCTCGATATTGTAACGGTATAAACGGGTGGTTGAACGGGATTACAGATAAAATTGGCCTTTTTGCCCCGACTAGTCAGCGTTTTGGGAGTGGGTATGATGTTGATAAATTTTGCACAACCAGAATAGTAAATCGTACGTAAGTCAAAATAGGGGATGAAGACGAAATCAGTCGGTTTTTGGGCGCCAGAATGTTTAGTAGTCAAAATAAGGGACGTCGTGCCAAAATTACGAGTACATAGCGTGTCTAAACATACAAAAAACATACGCTTACCTATCCGCAATCAATCCCAGGTGTGCTGGACAGCAACTCAGCAAACCACCTGAAATAGGGCTTCAAAATAGCACTACACGCTTGTCAAATAAAGCGTGATAATCACTCGATAACGTTACGTTACTACTCCTCAGTGTAAATAATCAGGCATTCAATAAAAATCAAAACAAAACAAAAAAACAAGCTATAGAATGCACTCTAAATGAATTAATACTCAACTAAAAATCAAATAAAACACTATCATTAACGCTATTACTCAGTAATAAAAAAACTGTCACTTCGTTACGCTAAAATTTTACGCTTCTAAATTACTGATAAACTTGCAATTTGCAAAAAAACTTTTATGTAACACAAAAGGGTTTTCACAGAATTAAAACACATTTATAAAACCTAAACAAAGATATAATGAAATAATAAAAAAAGGATAAATATAAACATACGATAATGCGTATAAACAAAAAAAAAATACAAATGCTTAATGGGCGACGTGAGGTCTGATCAGAATTCTGCGTAACGCCGTTCTAAATCGCTTAATCTATAGATACATTGTGGAATATGTAACCACACTACAATAGGGTCAATTGCCCTTTGATACTAAAATAAATAACAAAGTGTGAAAGCGGAGCGTCAGAACTATGATTAATTACACTAAATAAATTTAAAACAACAACTTAATTTAACAAAAAAAAAAATACGACACCGCTTTCAACCCTTCGTTAACACAAAAAAAATAGTTCGAAACACAAAAAAAATCTTGAAAATATTCAATAAAAAAACACAATATAATATTACCTTAAGGTCTAGAATTACACCTCTCCTGTGTTACAACAAATGAAAGCGAACCAGGTGCTATAACGGAAATGAAATCTCCCTGCTCTGACAAATGATGAATGAAATGTTGACTATTGTTCTTTTATACACAAACGATTCCTTGATTGAATCTCGTTAAAATGTTACTGCATGAATTAAAAACTTCTTTTAAAATAATAATTGGTGCGCTCAACTTGCTTGTTAACTTTTACCTTTGAAACAGTTTTATTTACACTAGCAATCCAAAAGGTTAATAACTTGTTTAAATAACTATAATTTTAATATATTGCGAAAGTTTCTTTATCTTTAAACACGCCTTGTACGGAAAATAAGTGGCACTTTAAGAACGTTAATTTTAAAATCCGCAGAAGCGAGAAAAACCAATGAGTTCACCGAAGCACTAATATAACACGACGATGATCTCTAGGTAACTTTACGTAAAATCGAAATCGGCACTAGGTATAATCCTTTGGTGATTGAACAGTTTTAATAAAATCCCTATACAGGTCTTCTTCAGAAGTAGCTAACTACCCTTACTACACAAAAAGTTCGTTCGTTAAACACCGAAAGGTCCAATACATCAACGTTCTAAACCACACCTTAAAGCGTAACTACCAGCGTCACCGTACTACTACTCGAGAGCGCACTCAGTTTCAGAATCAATCAAATTATATTCAAAAATTTATCTTGTATTTTGAAGCCCAACACTCAAAAAAAATCTCACTTAATTTAGTTCCACCAATTAAAAAACGGAAGGAGAAGATTTGATACCCCTACACACAAACTTCGTTTCCCATCGTAAGGGCTCGATAGTTTTCAAAAGTTTAAACGTCAGCAAAATCAGCGTGAAACGTATCCCTATATTTTCATTAAAGTTAAAACAGTTAGTCCCACATTCTATCTCTATGACTTAAAACCAACATACTCAATATTACACTGAACCACTATAATTAAGCGACTTTGTGTCGCCAACATGACATCATATACACCTAAATATACACTCTTTCTATAAGTTACTTAATTTTTACAAAACTTTCTATTATGTTTTACGGAAATCAAACGAAATAAACCTTATTTACACTTATATACAACTGTATACAAATAAACGTTACTCAACATTCAATAAACGGGGAATAATAAGGAAAACAACCTAAATTACGGAATAATAATTCACAAACAAAAAAACTAAAGCTCGCCATACACCTTTCCTAAAGGTCGCTACACGCGTTAAACAAATTTATTCATAAAACTCAACTTGACAAAAAAAATTTGACGGTAAATCGCTAGAATTACAAACAAAATTACCCACTACGTATACAGGGTGTTCAAAATACCCTGACAATATGTCCCCCTCTACACTCCACACATTTTCTACATTTTCATATCATATAATACATTGTAGAAGAGGTGTTAAAATCCACTATTCGATAATGTAAAAATCCAAATAGCGTCCAAAAACAAAAGTTAGTTGTATCATGTGATACATCGCTGAAAAGGTGATAAAAATACAATTCGATAATGTAAAAATCCAAGATGGCGTCCATATGAAAAACAATAGTTAGTGTATGTATTTCAAAAACAGATGACTGTAGATAAATTTTGGTACTTTTTTAAAATTGTCTTTAAAAGTGTCATAATAATGTACAAATCAAAATGTTGTCAGACTTCAAATAAAAGAGCTACAGGGTAGTAGAAAATGCACAATTTTGTTTTCTTTAATTATTTCAAAACAAAAAGTTACTTCAAATCTGACTTTACCATGATGATAGCCATAAAATTCTCTAAAACTTTCCCCATTTAACCAACATTCTATCTTCAATATTAACGAATATAGCAATACATGCATGCTGAATCTCGGACACACTGTATAAACATGGAGTAAGGAAATTAGGAATTATCATCGTGTCTGGTATACCCTATGGGCGGCGTTTAGCTTGACGGGCATACATCACGGATTTACCCCGTGAATTTAAGCGGTGCATGGTCCAGCCTTCTTCAGTGTAAGCTTTGATAAGTCTCCTTCGTCTTAATGAGGCCGCTGAGGCTGTTGGCTCGACTGTGAACAATTTTAGTTTAACACCAAGAAATGGCAGATTGAGGTCTGGTGCACCTCTTAAAGAACTCTGGACAATCATTAATATTACCTTTTACTGTAAATTTCAAACCGTTACTTCATTATTATGTGTATATGCGACAGGTTAGCCTTTGATTATCATTTTGTTCAGTTAGGTTAGTATTTGTTCCTGTTCGCAGTTTAGTTTAGGTTAGGCTTTGTGCATTTGCGTATTTGAATAGAAATACTTCTTTTTATTTAGTTAGTTAGTGTAGTTTAAAAACCTTTATTGAGTGAACAGTTTTACTAGTTAGGTAATCTTGCAAAACTTTAATGTAATAGTAACCGTGATCGCTCTCAAGGTCATCCCTGTAACACCACCTTGCTCAGAGTAACGCCTAAGTGCGCCCACTAAACTGCCTCTTACTATTTTGGCAATTGAAAGTTTTTTTATCGTTTTATGCATACAAAATTATTTTAATTAAGGAATTTAAAATTAATTACCTATGTGTTTCTTTTCTAGCGCACAGTCATTCTTAAGCTGATCAAGTTAAGCGAATCTATTCTGGTTAGTAAAGTACAAACTATTTAAGATTATTACGATTAATTTTCTATGTCTCTTGTAGAAGCAATCAGGTGTGCAAGTTGATTTAGATCAAGAGACTGTTGAAAAGGTAAAGCGTTGAAATTCCAAATACTAATTAATTTAACCATAAACACATTTTAGGTGATACAGATGGAAACAAATCAGACAGAGGTAAGATTTGAAAATTACTTCAATATTAACAAACAAGCAATGATTAACCTAAAAATCTGAATCTCTGAACGAGTATGAGTGACCTCAGAGATGGCACTTTACTCAGAACCTAAGGGTTTGTTCCCCAACTTTTTGTGTCAGTTTTCTGGAATTTTTGAGTTTGGAACTCTTAAAGTTCTAGAAAATCGTATAAACGTACTGGAAATAGGCTTATGGCAGAACGACTAGTAAGGTATTACATGTTATTACCTTAGTTTCCGATTTGGTAATCATGAAACCTCCAAAAATGAATGAAAAGTACACTTTATTTGAATTCAAACTACTTTAGCACCTTTCCCATCTACCACAGTGCAGCAACGCTTGTTAAGAAACTTATTTCTCGTGAAATCAGCTTTCCGTGCATGCGTTTTCCAGATTTCTTTGTTACAAATTGATGAACTTATGGCTGTTAGAATGAAGGTGTACTTACTTTTTACCTGAAATGTTGCCTAAACCAATATCTATGAAGTTCTATAGGTCAGATAGCGACTTTTTTGATTTTCATTCGTGATCAATATACTTATATTTTTAGTGAAATCGTGTATTTTAATTTATGTTTTATACGACACTGACTTCCGATTTATCGCCCCAAGTGGTTTGTATAACTCCACTTTGAGCTAAAGAAATCTCATCAAAACGAATGTATCAAAATATCTGACGGTTACAAGATTAACCTTGCATGTCACCTTAGATTTCACACTCCAGCGTTTTACATTAAATTACTAAAAGTTTCATATTCATGCACATTTCGTAGGTAAATTGAATATAAAGAAGCTTGCAAAATGTTACACTATAACAAGATATAGCTAAAAGGGTCGATTACTTCACCTGTAAAATGATTGGCCCATTTCTTACTGATAAAATCAGAACATGTCCTGTTTATACTATTGGATCCTGGTTTGCTCTTTGTTCTTCTTCCAGATAACCGACCAATTGCCATCACTTCCATTTTGTCTAAAATCATGGAAAAAGCGATCAATCAACAACTGCTCACGTTTCTTGAAACTAACAAACTCCTTAGTGACCACCAATATGGGTTTAGGCAAAGTCGTTCAACAGGCGATCTGCTTTCATATGTGACCCAAGTTTGGAACAATACAGTAGAACAGTCCGGTGAAACAGTTGTAGTCGCTTTAGATATCTCAAAGGCATTTGACCAAGTTTGGCATAAATGTTTACTTGCCAAACTCACCTCGTTTGTGTTAAATGATACGCTCATCAACTGGGTATCTAGTTTCCTTGATAAAAGACGAATACGGTCGTAGTTGATGGTTTTTCAAAGCAGTTAGCATTAACGCGGGCGTACCACAGGGATCCGTTATAGCGCCTACACTGTTTCTGCTGTACATAATAACCTTATTTCATCAACAACTAACCCCATCCATTGATTTGCTGACGATAGAACTCTTCACTGCAGTTCATCTCAGTCTACTAATAGTGATAATCCACCCTCTATGTCAAATCAAGAAATTAAAGCTGAAATGGCAAATTCAATCAACAAAGACATTCAACGTATTCTCGAATGGGGAAGCAATAATCTAGTTGAATTTAATGCAAACAAAACTCAGTGTTGCCTTGTGTCCGCCAAAAAAGATCGATCATTTCCTGTTGTAAGTATGAATGATGGCTCAGTTCTTAAGCTTTCAGACTCTATTACTGTGTTGGGTATGACCGTGTCTTCAAATCTCTCATGGGTTGACCATCTTCTGTCAGCTACCAAAACAGCTGCTCGTAAAATAGGCTTTTTGTACAGATCTAAGCAGTACTTTACCTCTCGACAACTCCTCCTGCTGTATAAGGCCCAAATTCGGCTTCATCTAGAATATAATTCTCACCTCTGGGTTAGTGCTCCCCAGTACGCTCTCGATATCGTTGATCGTATTCAAAAGAGAGTGATTAGGCTTATAAATGACCCGTCCTTAACTTCTCACATACAGTCCTTTGAGCATAGAAGGATGGTTTCAGTTCTTTCTTTGTATTATCGTTATTACAACGGCTATTGTGCTGCTGAATTATATTCTTTGATACCATCTCGGGCTATCTTTGCGAGAAACACTCGGTTCGCTCATTCACATCATCAGTATGCAGTACAAATCTCCACATGTCGTACCAAACGGGCGCAATCCACATTTTTCTACACGGCTTCTAAACTCTGGAATGATCTTCCTAGTTCCTGCTTTCCTCTCACTTATGATATGAGAAAATCTAAGGTAGCTGTTCATAGGCATCTAATGGCAATTTATTGTCCATCTTCCAAAGTATTCCTGAGTGCTTTAGCACCATAGACCAAATTTAGCCTGTTCAGGTCCACAATCATAAAAAAAAGTTTCTTATTTCCCTCAAGATCTTTCTGCATGATCTCATTTTCTATCGCTCTCAATTACTCTGCACTCATCCTTAACTTCTTTTTTTTTCAATCTCTACATTTGATGTAACCGCTTTTTCTCTGACTCACCTTTTGTTTTATTAGTTTTATTATAATTCTTAATAATCAGCCACCGAGGTTTCTACTTTATTTCGGGATATTCGCACTACGTTCAGCTTCTTTCTCCATATTACACTTTATTCCTGCATATAATTTGGATACAACCAAAAAGTCGTTTGTTCCACACTCCTATCCACGTACTGCCTTCGTATCCGTAACTAGATTTCTAAATCCTTCATTATAAATGATCAAGCCCATCGTGCTTCATCTGTCATGTAAATATGTGAACACTTTTATGTTTAAACTATGTATCAGATACATGCAGGTTTGTTCCTAGACAAATATTCGCCAGTCAACTTTTGCATTTACTCTTAAATCTGCAAATTTTCCAAGAACCCGTTGCGTATGGTCTTTCTGTACCGGATGGTCCATTAATAAAGAAGCCGGCTGTATATGAGAAACTACGCATCGCACAGTTCCGAGAAAGAAATGTTAATAGTAAAAGTGACCTAAAGTAATTAGTTTCAAGTTCCTGCAATGGCCGCTATAGGGCATACACGAACACCAAATTAGAGAGTCGGCTTTTTCTTTTAAATCAGCATTATCAAGATATGTCCAAAATAGCTTTATTATAAACTGCATAAGCTTGGAATAATTTCTTTCTTTCAGGATTCTTCTCTATCTAGTTAAATAAGGGGGGGAGAGGGGAGAGGTAAATCTTCACTTGAAAAAAATGTCATAACTTCCTTGAACTCAACCGATTTTTACAAACTGAGAAAGGCTTTTTGGGTGTTTCCAATAAAATTTTAATATTACGGTTTTTTTTTGTAGGTAGATGGCGTAATTATTTATAACTCACGACGAAGAGCGTGCAGAAATACAGAAATTGGTGAAAACCGCATATAAGATGTGTAGAAACACATTTTACAAGTAATAGAATTAGTGAACACGTTTAACTGTTATTAATTATTCAAACTTATTAATAGTAGTTGTAACAGTATGTTGCATATCCCCTGGAAGGCGTATGTTTAATTTAAAGCGGATAATATAATTATTTTTTGTATTATTATGTCGCATTAGGAATTTACTTTCCATACTATCTGTGGCCCTGAAAAGGTCCGATGTTATAAAAGAATGGTGTCCTAGTACTGAAGAATGAATGACGCCCCAAATGTTCAAATTGGCGCCCGTTCTCCTCAATACAGAGCTGGAATTTCACTCGCGTAGACAAAACAGCAGTCTTTACTTCTGCCATTGGAATACGGAGTATGGAGTTCCATATTCAATCTAAAATATTCTCTCTGGTAGTTGCTTTGTTTAAATAAATAATATGTTTCGAGCTCACCCAAAAGATCACGCAACCTAGAAATTGCCTAGATGACCACAGAAATAAGCTGCCCCTTCCTCTCCATCTGTCTGGAAATGTTCTGTCCAAAAATGGGCTGGACACCCACCGCGCTGAAAAAAATATGCTTTGGTGTGTTTCTAATGGCACGTTTTCTGGAAGAACTGGCAATTCGTTGGTCAGAAAGTTGAGATAAATTTCACCAGTCAGCTTTTCTTTGTATATAAATGGCCCAATGATCAATCTTCCCAATATACGTCAGCAAACGTTTACGCTTCACCTGTCCCGATGCCCTCTTTCGTCCAATGAGGACTGGTTTGCCCCCAGCAATGCATGTCATTCAAATTCACGTACCCATCGCTGTTAAAAGTAGCTTCATTCGTGCATAGTATATTTGATAATAGTCTAGGATTCTGAGCTACAATTTTTAGCCACCAATGGCAATAATAAAGCCTTCAATCAAAATCGGTGGAGAACTGTATGGTAAGGGTGTATATTGGAAACAAAACTCTTATTAAACGATATTAATAAAACCAGGTATATAATTCAGGGAATTATGTTTTGTGGGTATATACCTGTGGTCCTTTAAAATTCGTTTGACTATAGTTGGAGTAATGACTACGTCGTTAGAAACATTTTTAGTATTTCCATGATAATTAGATTCTGTGTTCGCTAGTTAGTCTATGATATTTTCCTCAGTTCGACCTGTACCATGTCTAGGATAGTCCCGACGATAAATATATCCGGTATTTCTTAAACACCGCGCCTATTGCACACACTCTTTTCTCGTAACGATGACTTCCTGGATACCACGCAGCATAAGCTACTGCAGCAACAGTGGAATTCGTCATGCATTCAAAATATTCAGCAAGCATATAAAATGCTGTTTCATTTGTTAGTGGCATTATGATATCTATGGTTCGTTAATCACCCACAAAAGGCTTTAATAGAGCTAATCCTATTTTGACGCTTTTTGTTTTTTTTTGGCATTTCAAGACCAACTTGTTTTACTAGACTGCTATTTTATCTATGCGTGGGAGGTTGCAGCCCTGTATTGAACGTCACGGGTAACAACTTGAATATTTGGGTCGCCATTAGTTCTTCAGTATTAGGGCTGTCCACACCATTCTTCTATAACATCTTTTTTAGGTCCACAGAAATTATAAAGAGGACATTCGTAATGCAACATAATTTAAAAAATACACTTTATTATCGGCTCTAACCTAAGATACGACCCCCAGGGGACATTTAATATAATAAATGTTATTCCTACTATTTTAATAGTTCAATAATTAACACATTTTAACAATTAGCAATAGTTAAACGTGTTTTCTAATTCTGTTACTTGTTAAACATGTTTTTACATTTATTTTCATTCATATCTTTGCAAAGAAAGAAGATATCGACTTGCGGTTTACACCAATTTTGATTGTTTTTCACACTCTTTTGCGTGAGTTAAAAATAATGATACCCTTACATTTAAAGTTTTCGAGGAAATTGCAACAATTTACGGCTTTGTCTCAAAACGCCATCTACCCACTAGAAAGAAAAGTAAACCGACAATGTTAATATTTTATTGGAAGCACCCAAGAAGCATTTCTCAAACGAGACTCAGTTTATAAAAATCGGTTGAGTTAAAAGCAAGTTATGACATTTTCTCAAGTGAACATTTACCTTTCCCTCCACCCCTTATTTAACAAGACAGAGAGGAATCCTAAAAAAATAAAATGATTCTAAGCTAATTTACTAGAAAAAAACCGATTTTCTAATTTAGTGTTTGTGTACGCTCCCTAGCGGGCATCGCGGGAACTGATTTCCAGCAATTTCTCTTGGTCACTTTAACAATTAATATTTTTTCCCGATACTGTGCGATGCGTAGTTTCTTATATACAGCCGGGATCCTTTATTGATGGACCACCTGGTACATTCATACATTCAAACCTCACAGTAAAATTACTATTTCACTTGCAATCCAACTCCTTTTGAACCACGCATTTCTATTTCTGTTTCAACACAATATTTCGCTGCCTTTCATTCATACCATTCGTGTTTATATTGTGGTGTTTAATAACGAGGCCGGGCTGTTCCAATACTCACCGCCCCTCGTAGCTAGAAACGTCCAATACAATCATACTACCTTCGTTGGTAGCTAAATATGAGGTAGACCCTAGAGGACGGACGTAGCATTTCCCACTAACGGTATCAATCAACAAATACTGATGTCCCAAGAGATCTGTGCAGTACGCTGACTGCCTCCGCTATCAAATGAAAACTTAGAAATTGTCTATTGTGATAAAAGAACACAGGCCCTCACGAACACCATTTTTGCTTGATCAGTACGTTATTGGAAGTTTATAACTCTCTCGATGCTGTAACAATTAACTGGTCAACCCTGACACCTAATACCTCTTCAACTGCACGCTACAGATGTACTAAATATACTTTCACGGACTATTTGGATAAGACCGATATCGGAAATAAGCTCGTGAACGAAAATGTTTTCAGTCTGGATTTTTAGTTGTATCAGATTACTCTTACTTTATTCAGACTGCCAGATACTTTGACGCCGTGCAAAGCAACTTTTTCGCAGCTATTTCGTTCTTCACGTATGTCTGCTATTAAAAAACATTCACGCACCCTTGAAGATCTTTCATTAACAAGTAAGCTTTACCTACATGTAAAAAACAAACGTCTGTTATACACACAGTTAAAGCCTAACAGGACAGGATGGAAAATTAAGACAATCTTGGGTCTCGCCGAAGGTATCCACCCTAAATATTTGTATAAGCATTACGAGGATTTTGTGTGCGTAGGTACGACAGTAGTAACCTTACTACCAAATAGGACCTTAACAATTGTTTCTTGAATTACACAAAAATCTTTAGTGCAAGGTTTCCTCAGAAATTTTTTAGTGAAAAAGTATATCACTAATTATTAGTTTGTAATAGTGCTATTTACTGCTCTTCAGAATTGCTCTTTCAACATAGTTTTTGGCATGCTAGGACCTTATTTCATATACTTGAGGTGGAAATGAAATGATTTAATAACATATTCAAATATACAGGGTAGCCATAAAGAATGTCCCAGTTTAATTTAGACGAATTACAACATACATATACATCAACCAACCTATTGTTCTTGCAAGTGTTCAATATGTGCACCGCTAGTAAGTATGGCACACATCCAACCTAAAATCCAGTTCTTTTCACATTTTGGTTAACAACTTAACAAACTGCAGAAGACAAAACCCTTTACGGTCAGGGGTCCCCATTTTGTTTATTCGCTCTGCAATAGGAAGTACAACAAAGCAAAACTTTGTATGCGCTTATCTATAACTGTTTGAGTTACTCTTTAATTGTAAGTTTAAGCCAATACTGCAGCACTTAAAGTTAAGAATACTAATATTTATAGCTGGGACATTATATTATGTCCAACCGGTGTTTTGTTATAAAATCCTAATTACCAAGTGGTCAAAGGCTGAATGACTGAAAGGGAGGGGGTAGAGTTGCATGTAACTCGAAAGCAGGGATTTTCTAGTTGTGCTAAGGCTACGTTACTATTGCAATTCTAATCGTCCTATATCCAATGCTACCCAGATATATGGAAAATTGCCAGACTCTGCCCAGTTCTAAAATCAGGTGGTTCATCTGATATATCATGTTATAGACTCTTTCATCTTTCAGCAAAGTACTTGAAATGACTGTTCAACCACACATATAAATCTGTTAAAAATTATATTACTGATGGTCAACATGGTATTATCCAATGCTGGTTAACATTAACTAATCTCACATATGTCATGGGTATTAGACAAATACAGTGAGGTCGATGTTATCTACACTCACCTCTGCAAAGAGTTTGATACTGCTGGTCGTGATCTATTATTAATAAAATGAACAATTTAAGTTTTAGTTAATTCTCGGTTGTATTCTTCCTGTCTGTTGAATCGCAGTACGTTTAGTACAATAGGACCATTGCAATGTCAGAGGTACTTCAGGGGTCTAAACTAGGCCCCCTTCTATTCGTCATACTTATTCACAATATAACCACTACAATTTCATGCAAATGCTTGTTATTTGTGGATAACATGAAAATCTCCTCTTCAGATGATTGTTTGAATTTACAACGATTAACCAACAAATCAGAATTAAATATCAACATTTTTCTCGAAACTAGATATAGTTTCTTACGATTATTCCATGAATAATTTTGCTTTGCATCGTGTTACAGTCAATGTCTTCATTATACTTCAAATGTGATTTTGCCGAAACATCGAGAAATCCAAAACATCTATCTAAAAATGATAAAAATAAAATAAGCGAGTTAGAGATTCAGTAAAACCAAAATTGTTCAGTTTACTAATTAATATTAAGATTATGATCAATAATAGAATCAACCGTTTCACAGAGGTCATTGTAGATAACATCGACCTTTAATATATTTAATTAAACCGCTCCGAATTTCCTTTTTTTTCTCAAGTGGTCTTAATCATTTTGTTCAACACTTATTAACGTACTTCTGGGCACAAACCGTGTATTATGGTGCAATAATTAGGTCTTTTATATATTATTAACTCATACTAAGCTCTCAGTATGTAATTAAATGAAAAGAACGAACCTTAATACCTCGTATTACCTCCACGAGCTCTTATAACTGCTTCCATTCGTTGTGGTAAGCTTGTTATTACGTTCTGGATGGTCGCTTGAGGAATGTTTTCCCATTCTCGCTCCAATCGTTGCAGGCTCATTGGGGTAGGTATATGACATCGGACCAATCTTTTTAGAACATCCCAAAGGATTTAAGTCTGGGCTGCGCGGTGACCACTCCAAGACTTCAATGTTGAGTTCGTTTAAGTAATCTAAAACAGGTTTTGCGACGTGAGCCCCGCATTATCTTGCATGAAAATGAAGGGATCCCGTATAGATGGCGCAAACGGCATCACATGATCTTGAATAATGTTTTCCGGAAGGAATTCTGCATTCATGGACCGCGGACGAATGGGGACTAATTCTGTACGAGCATTCGTAAAATCTTTCTCCAGGCTTTTGCCATACTCTAGCACTCTAGTTTCATCTGTGAATAAAACTCGCTTCCAGTCTTATATAGTGCACTGTTCATCATCTATAGCGAATCTTAATCTGCGTGATCTGTGATTTGGGGTAAGCAGTGGTGCACTAGCAGGCCTTCTACTAGACAATCTGGCTTATTTTAGTCTTCTTCTGACGGTTAAAGCAGAAATTCTAATATTTCTGACAGTTTCGATTAAATTACTTAGCTCTCTACTAGTACGGTTTCTATTTTGTAACACCTGTAGTCGGACCTTTTCTGCCCTGGCCACGTTTTCTATGGTGCGATCCGGTTTCCCTGAATATTCTAACCATTCGACAGACTGTAGAATGATTAACACCTAATAAATTAGCCACATAACGCATACTTCTTCCCTCTTCTAGCAAAGTTGAAGCTCTTACGCATTCATCAATGCTTATATGACGCGCCCGATTCATTTTCTTAGCTGAATGGTTAAATATTGACCTAGTGAATGAATTTACAGAAGAAAAAATAGCCAACGCTCAAGTAGCAACTTTAAAAAATACACCCACCAAACTGAAAGAATTAATTAATTGTTCACTAAAGATTGAATGCAATCATCCAGAACGACAAAACTGATAACCACATCTGTTTCACAATCAACCTATTATTTGTTAATACACCCACTTCAATAATCATAAGAAAGAATATAGTGAGCAAGTTAATTGAACAGGTGTTTCAATAAAGATAATGATGCAATCACAAAAATCACAAGTAACTGTATTAGACAACATCTGTTTGACTACTAATCCAACCTCAAATAATCTTCGAATACAGTAAACCCTAAGATTTTCTTAAATTAATAAAAAGAAACAGGAAATAGTGAAATGAATTTAAAGCAATTTCAAAACTTTATTTATTTCGATTTATCCCACGGTCAAATTGTTTTAAATATAGGTTATATTGCCCAAGAATTAAACTGCAAGCAATCTTATGTATTTAACTCCGTTATTGATCATAAATCAATGATTCGTAATTTTGACACAAAGCTTACAAGTACATCTCCTACAGACTAAAATTGTAAAAAATCAATGACTTTAAAAACAAGAAAAACCCTTAATGTATGTATTGAAAGGAAAATGGAAATGGTATTGCCACAGATTTACATCTGGTTAGAAGTAAAGGCAATGACTAATCTAGCCCTGCTCTACATAAATACATCGTAATATCTAATGCAGAATATACTAACGGTTGAATATCAAATGGTTTTAATATGGATACTATTTTTAACAAATAACAATCCCTTACGTATGCGGGAAGCCTTCAACCAGTAATCCCTTTGTTTTAAATAACTATGGCACCACACTCACTCTAAACGAAAACGTGGAAATATACGCGTAATCCGTCCGTTTATAAGCTGTAACTGAGTTATTTCCAATGGCAATAAATGAGGTATGTATTTTATTTAGAAGCCATTACAAGAGTTCACTTTGCTCTATAAGTTGGTTACTTATCTGACGGTTAATTATCAGAAGTTGTTCTTTACACATTAGATCATCAAATACAGCGCTTCACAATACTAAATTGCCCATTAATATTCTTTATCAAGCTCATTTGCTGCTTTATTTCATCGTAACTAACGTTTACAATTTCAGGTTTATTGTCCATACCTCTACCTTCAAAAGTCCTTACCGTACTTTGTTTTTTACGACCATTTTTTTTTTAATTTCTAGTATTGGTTTGTTAATTTACAACAAAATTTTCAATTTATTTATTTGTTACACAATTATGGAACGGTAATTACTATTTAAGTATGCCACTAAAGATAAAACGTAGTTGGCCAACATAAAACAACCCTTAGGAGTAGGATCGACAGTATTATTTACATGTTCGTATTAAAATCAGATTTCAGCGTACTATCTAGTAACAAACACCAGTTATGACGTCAGATAAAAACTTGACGACACGACATTTAATTCCATCCAGAATGAATAGGTGAAGCTGGTCCCATACACAAAAGAGGATTTATCTTTCAATTCTGAAAAATTCAATTCGTATACTCCGTCAACCAAAGCTTCATTTCGAAATAATTTAGAAATCAACTTCGTCGATTAAATACTTTAACATTTTCTAAGTGTCAAAATACTACGTTGTGGAACAGTCACCATACTGTTTACTAAATGAAAATCACATTTATTCAACGTTATATTTAAACAATGATCAAGTTTTTTATGTTACTCCCGCGAATGGGCTTTAGGTTTCTCATCAAAATTCTGAAAATTCAATCATCGGACATTCCATTACCAGTAAAAATTCCCATTATACAAAAATTCTAATTTTTATGAACGAATTAGTCGTGTCCAAGCGTTACCGTTTGGCATACTTTTCTTCATAAAAATGTTGGAGCGCATAGACATTCGGTAAGTTTTTTATTTAACGATCGTATGGTTAAAGCAACTTTTTGAATAGTTAAATATTTTTATTCCGGGCTTGAATACCATCGTTAACGATATTATTACGTCAAAATTGTCAGTGGCGTAACATCAGTTATGTTTCGTTAACCATACTTTTCTCGAGCTTAAGTACGCATATACGTTATTTAGATGCACAAAACGTTAAGCTATTTACTCCATATAGTTCCTTAATGAGCCACAAGTCAAAATATTGTAAGATGCTCATAAAATGGTTTCCTTCGGTGTGTCACTATAAGACCATGTTCTATAACAATACTTGATCTGTAGCATTGAACTGGAAAAGCATGTAGTTCCATTCCTCAAAGCAGCTTCGAATATCTTAGAAATGGACGTGACCGTAGATTGCATAATTGTTTGCAACAAAACGATTATTTTTAACATATTAAACATAATTTTTAAATTATATGGTAGAGGGTTAACCCAGATTAGTACTATTTTATTTATTCACTCCTAAATTTTACATTTCTATCTAGACTAGTTTCAGAAAAATTTCCATTGCAACTGGTCCTATTAATACACTGTATGTAAAGAACCTAGATATTTTATTGTTAATTTATTAACTGGATCACTCATCAAATGCAATGTTTAAAGTATTTCTTAAACAATTATTAAAGTTATTTCTTTTTCAGACTGAAACTGTGCTTAATTTGGGTAAAGTTGCTCCTGGTAACATTGATCTTCAGGTATGTATAAATGTTTCATTATTTAGATTTTATTAATTGCTTGTGTTTATAGAGACAATTACAAAGTTTTATAACTGATTTGGATTCAAACGCTCAGGTAAGTCTACTGTAAAAGGTTTTACAAAATAAACGTTAATGTCAAAGTGTAATGTTTTAGCAAATAGTTGTCTCCGTTTTACAAAACTATACACCATTATCTGGGAGTGTACAAGTAAGTAGCAACACATTGAAGTAGCTGCTTTAAATAACAATGGGTTTGTTCCTTTCCAGACAAAATTGTTTCAATTCCTAAATAGTTCAGCAAATAGCGTGAAGGTACGTAGAAGCAATTATTAAAAAAAATCGTTTTGCTAATAATAATTCTTTTAAACAGAATTCTCGAAGAGTCTATGACTTTGTCAGCCTTATACCAGGAGCAAGCGTAAGTTTGATATTAAATCTTACCATTCATTGATAGAATATATTTGATATTTTGCCCAAACTTTGTGAATTACTCAGATATAGTCATACCTAACTCCCGGTCTTTTAATCTCGCCATAAATTTATTCCTCAGATAAATTACTTACATGCAATTATTAATCCAAGGAATTGGTACTCAGAATAACTTTATTGGGAGATCAAAGGACTGGCCCTCATGCAAAACGTACGTTTATAAGTGTCAATCATATTAATATTTTCTTTACAGGGTTTAGTGTCCAATACGTTTGGAGGTAATTGGGTAAGTACATATACGTCTATTTTTTAAATCTTGTTTGTTTATGGTCCCTATTCTATTTTAGGTGTAACGTCATGATTCTTAGCAATGGACACTGATTTTGAGTTAGCCAATATAATATTTGTTATATTTCAAGTTTTTAATACACTGCATTCCAAAATGTTTCGTTTTTATTTCAACGTAATAAATTAGATTGGGAGATGAGGTAGCTCAAATAATGAGTCAAAGAAGAAAGGAGTTTATTATGTCCCTAGGTACCCTATCCTTAAAAGTCTAATTCGAAGTTACTCTAAATTATACAAAGTATGAAATCAATGTAAACAAAGTTTTGCAAGAGCAAGGTGAAAATAAAACAGTTACGTTAACAAAGTGGTCGATAACCTACCCACAAACATTCATCCATACGTCACTCCACATTTAAGACCAGTAGGAACGGGTTAGTTTTCATAGCTAAATCCGTGGGTAACCAGCTTCTACGTAAAAATGGGACATCTAGACACGTCTCTATAAACCTCAGTATCCATCCATTAAACTGAGGTTTATAATGCCACGTTTTTTCACGCATTACGTCCTTTAAGCGGGCGAAAATGTCAGTGAACAATCAACAACGCTAAACCATACCAGCAATAATGTGGACAATATACTGTCTGATGCGGTTTTTTAAATAGATTTCAACGTAATAAGAGTGCTTGCGGTATGGGGTTAAATACCAACAAAAAAAGGACAAATTCGTGATAGTTCTTTTACTAAAATTGGAACGATAATATATTTATCACCACAACGGTTTATGATCTGCAACAAAACAATGGAACGTTCCATCCCCGGTACGGCTAAATCGGTCTTCCACCTACAACTAACTGTTTTAAAATTCGCCCCCTTTTATAAATGTTATTAAATAAAAAAAACTAAATATTACGTAGGGAATATTCTCATATTTTCGATTAAAAGAAGTATTAATTTTTTTAATATTCAATTGTCCTTAGTAAACCTTATAGGTCTCGAGTACCAAATAATCAGAGCCGTATTTTGATTTATCCGTATGTTAAAGTGTAAATATTTACTAACCAGGGCCATTTCACCCAATTCCTTACGTATAAAAATTCTAAACGATTCGTGAATGTCTTTTCGAATAACGCAGTTTTGAGTCACATGGGGAATACCTGTTTCTCTACCTCAACATGTAGTTTCTCTTCCTACCAAGAAAAACATTATCCAAGAACGACTTATTCATAACATATAAAACAGTTTATCTTTTCTTGTAGTAATTAAGGTTGGTCCGCTACCTGCAAGTTACTATTTAGTCGAGTGTATTTGTTTGTCAACCCAGGAGCACCAGATTTAAAATTAAACATTACAAAAAAAAAAACAAGAATGCCGAAACAAATGGGATAACATAGATCCCATAAAAACAATAAAATTAGAGAGAGAGGTACTGGATCTAAAATACTCCACATAAACATAAATCTTCAAGTAGCATTAATTTTATGAAATCCTAGGTATGTATAATCTGACAAGGCAGCACGTATTACACAGAGCTACTATAAATGATTCAACATTTAGAACCATTACACTTAAAATAACCATTAATAAATCTAAATAATCGGGAAATATTACAACAGTACTGCTAGATGACAAATTATTTTTAAGTTAAACCTTTGTAAAATTAGAAACCGAGTCATATAACAAATTTGTCTTCAGAGTTCTACTATTATTCCCGGTGATTGCGGTGGCTGCATACTACCAAACGGAAGGAGGTCACTGATAGGCCTAATTTAGCGATAAGGTACTACAGATATCCTCGAGTCAGGTAATTGCTACGTAAGGGTGTCCCTATATTCCCTTCTCATACGCACACAAACGCAGAGACGTATGCATACGTACGCGCAAAATCACACGCTCACGCACACGCACACACACGCGTAAACGCACACGCACAAGCACACGCACACGCACTCGCACAAGCACACGCACCCGCACACGCACACGCATACGCACTCGCGCACGCACACACAGACGACACGCACACGCACACGCACACGCACACGCACACGCACACGCACACGCACAGCACGCACACGCACACGCACACGAACACGCACACGCACACGCACACGCACACGCACACGCACACGCATACGCACAGCACACACACACGCACAAGCACACACACGCACACGCACACGCCGCGCACGCACACACACGCACACGCACACGCACACGCAAAGGCACACACGCACACGCGCACGCACACGCGCACGCACACGCACACACGCACACGCACACGCCCACGCACACGCACACGCACGCACACGACACGCACGCACACGCACAGCACAGCACACGCACACGCACACGCACACGACACACACACACACACGCACACGCACACGCACACGCAACACGACCACACGACACACGCACGCACCACACAGGCACACGCATACGCACACTCACATGCACACGCACAGGCACACACACACGCACACGGTCACGGACATTCTTCATGGATTAACCCAATCCAACCCCCAAATAAACAAGTCCGCTTTTTAATATCCTTAAACTCAAAACCTGTAGGTGTACATATGGAATTACATTAGACGGTAATTGTAAAACAAACGATATAATAAAAAAATTTCTACTAGATACAAACTTTGCATATGGTAAACTTATAGTAAAATGGTTAGTAAATCCAAATCGTTCCAACTGCAAAGCACTTACTTTACCCAATAGTAATTGTAAAATTAAAAAGTACAAAAATGAAACAAATCAAAATATTTTCGCACTGTCAGATCTCCAGCCTTGACCCAGGAGGCTAGGAAAGAAAGACACAAACAATAAAAGCAAAGAAATACTTGAACCGTGGTTCTAGGAAAACTTGAGTACGTGTCTTTTAAGGCAAACGTGAATAAAGTATGTAATATAATTAACCAAAACCACTGAGATTCAATAATTTTGAAATAATGAAATTAGCAGTAATAAACATAATTGTTCAAGTAAAGACTAGGTAACTCAATACTACTGTCACGTGTAATAATTGAATGTATAAAATAGAAACATTATAATTGAATAATAAGCACTAATCCCCGAAGGTGGCAAATAAGTTACTAAATAATTATAAATTTTGTGGCTGAAAACCTCATCACTTACAAATACATTAGTATCTAATAATAATCTCGTTATTATAACATTTGTTATAAATCAAATTAAGGCCTATGTTTATACGTTTATACATACAAAGCAGGAAGCACGAAATACATATCCAAAATTCAAACACGTTAGCAAGTATTAAAAGTTTAATATTAATCACCCTGTACAAAGAATTACATTTATAGAAGCAAAACTTCAGAGCTATATGTTTAGAAGGTAACAACTGTTTGCAATACTGTTAGTGTACACACAAATAAAGCACAAGCGAAGCAAATTAGAAAATTCCAAAGCGGACACCCTACGTGAGTAATATATTTATTGAATTTTGCTAAGTGCAAGGTAAATAAAATTTCAGGTGCATAACTTTGTTAGTTGAATGGACAAATCATGTCTAACGTTTAAGTTTATATCGAACACTTGTAAATAACTGAAATAGTTTTACACCTTTATTTGTAATTCGTCGAACTAGAAGCAAGCAACATCCAAAGTAATTATGATGGACATATGTGACTATTTATTACGCCAAGGCTCCTTCACGAAATAAGTAAAATGAGACTCACCAGTAAGTTGGTTGAGTCAGTAATACCCAAGCGGCCTACTTGATTTAAGCTCGGTGCCTGTGAGAAAACTAGAGTCGATAGCAGAGTTAGCCCCTTCATTCTCTTCGAGACAGAGCTGTTGTAATTCACCGTGTAGTGCTTAATGTTGAGGAAAAATAATTACAAGCGTATTCACAAATCCTAGTACGATAAGGTACAGACGAAGAATCGATTTCAACATAAACCACAGAATAATCGGAGATAAGAAAGTAGAAAACTTAAGCAAAGCTATGTCTTAGTTACGAGACAAATAATCATTGTATAAATATTTAAATAATAACCTGAAGGGTCTAATATATTTTAGGAGAACTTACCTCCTGTAGCGACTAGGGAGCAGGTAGTCTTAAGTTAACCTTATATCCGTAAAACGAAAGACCAAACTATTAAATTTAGTAAAATTTTTAGTGCATGTTTGATAAGTAAAACCAGCACAATGTTAAATGTAAATTTACAAAGTTTGTAAAATTACACCAAGTTTCCCAAACGAGTAGTTTCCTAAAGCGTGCACTTGATAAAATGACGTTTACCAAGAAACGAAAAGGAGACCACCTCTTCCAACTTCTCCTTTTCCACCGATTAACATCCTCCCTTTATTAAAACTTTTCAATGCGGCGCAATCCGTTGTATATTTGGTGCGAAGTTGCCACGTTTAGTTATTGAAAATAGCAATCGTAACTAATGTAAGGTGTGTTGCCTAATAACTGGTATGAAAACTTCGCAATTTTGAGAGAAAGTACGAACACTAAATAAAATCGTCACAGTTTCTAGCTGCCCTTCTGACATAAAAGGACAAAATACTCCAGCAAATATCAAATGTTGTTACCGATCAAACCACACCAGGCGTCATGATGGTTTACTAAGGTAAGCTAACTGCATTCGCGAAAACAAGGTACGCATAATCGCTACATAAATACCCATCAATTCGTTTGACAACTGAGCCCATCTCTAAATTTCTTCAGTGAACCTTTCATCATAATCAATTTGTTCGAATTTACACCCTACAACTTCCACCAACTCACTCCATAACTTACCATCTCTACGCATAAAACTAACATAAATAAGCGCTAACTCGGTAAATACATCAAGACATTCCTCAAAAGGTTGTGCATCTCTAACATTACGCGAAATTTGTCACTTACTAATTCTTTCCGAAAATGCATTCAATGACAAAGACTTAGTGTCACCTGAAAAGATATGTTCCATTCACAAACGGGAACATTCTTACTCCAACTCTGCGCTAGCTGAACGGCCAGCAACCGGTAAACCTGTACAACATAGGTTGATGGTGAGGCCACACGTCATCAGTAATCGTCCCTAAGGACCTACTCTAGCTGCGGTCTTGTATATCTAAAATGTCATAATTTGAAACTAAAATTGCCATACTCGTAATAAAATCATTTTTCTTACGTTCTGTTTCCGTATTCGCTATAGGATTGTTGATTCGGTTAAATATGTACTGAAATTTTGTTTCAATAGTCGCTATTTAATGCATCGATCAATTTCCCAATTTCTAATTTCAACTCATTAGTTTCTACCGTATCAGTTTCAAAATCAAAGGGACACGGGGGACGTATACCTACCCTACCCGCTATAAAAACTTCTATGCACATTTCGTAAACCGTGATACCTAAGGAAGCACCGCCTCCTCTAATAGCTACCTAATACCTAATCTGATTCAACGTTAAACAATCAATATGGATTTTATAACCTACCTTGTTAAATAAAATCCTCAACAATTTCGACAAAATACTGTATAAAAACAGTTAAAAAAATTCACTCAATCAAAACGTTTTTAAGTCTCAAATACTCAAATACTGAAATGTCTCCTCACTAAAAAAAATTATATGAGTAATAACTCACATACGCCTCAACATACACTAACTTCGCGAAATCCAATCAAAAATCAGTAATTTGAACTTCAAATTTCAGAAAACAAGGACACAAGCAGACTTCAAAGTTATGTTGCAACACAAACAGGCCGCCAAATTTATGTTACACTATCAAACCGCAGTAGGCGTCGTATTTAAACGTTTGATAGTACGGATCACTGTGATTTAAATCTGAAACTTCTGATGAATAAATAAATCGTAAATCAATGTTGTAACAAACAGTCACTGCTAATCAAGACTGATATTGTATAGTCAATGACTATAATGAATATAGTTAAATTTTATAATCGATCTAACCCATAAATATACAATTTTTATATCAATCATACAACCAAAATGTTACCCGTAAACTGTACAATCCCTTATACAACGCCACACAATAGAAAACAATGAGATCTAATAATATAATATTGGTTCCCTTTAAAGTTGTAGATTGAACTATCCCTTTAATGAAATCTTATAATGGAACTGCAGGGAAGGTCCATCATAATTTAAACAAAATAATAAGTTAGCTGGCCGTACTCTTTTAAGCAAACCTTTCAAGAATATTTACATACATTGCTTACAATACAAACAATCAATTCTCGAAAAATACTCTAACACCCACCATTCAAACATCTAAAATTATTCTTACAGTGTTACCGGGTGTGAAAATTTTGAGTAGAATGAAGCACTTCCGATATTTTTTTTTCTTTTCGTGTTTCGAAATTTTGGCTTTAAGAGTCATTAGGTTTAAAATGCCTTGTTTCTGCGTTTTAATATATTGAGGATTGAAATGATTTAGAAGTCTTTTTCAATGTACTTAAAAATTAAAAGAGTATATTATTCTGGAAGTTTTCGTGTAGTCACTTATTTTACGTATTTGAGGATAGCTGGTTTTTATTGCAAATTAACATTTAGCATTCTAATTGTGGGAAGGTCAGATAGGTATTTTTCTGTGGGTTTCATTGCCTTAATAAATTGAAGTTTTTAAATTATATTCCTGGTTATTTTAAGTTTATTAAATGTAGCTTCAGTTTAGCTCTCGAGTCAATTCGTTTTTGGCGAGATTTGAAATTTTAAGTAATCCTTTTTTTATTGGCTATTGAAGATTTATGTAAGATGGAAAGGGTTAGAAGGGAAGATGGCGAATTTTGCATAAGGTTGAATTTAGCGAAAGGAGTAGTGTAAAAAGGTTGGAACAAGTTATGCATACCGGGGGTGTATCGAATTACCGTAGAGAAATTAATCTTCATTTCCATATGTGGGATAATACAGGTTCACCACATCCCCTAGTTGTTTTGTGTGTGTATCGTTGTGTCAAGGGTGACATTATTTTGGCCAGAGAATAAGTGGTTTTCGTGTTTTCTTAAGTACTTTTCCTTTGTTCTCTGGACCTGCTGTAAACACATTTTGTTTATGCCGAGTTCCGTGTAAAGAGCTAGTTTAGTCTCCCGTATATCGCGCTGCTCAAGTAAACAAAAGACAAACTTACTGTATAGTGCCGCTTTAAATAAGTGTAGAATAAATAGATTAACGTTACAGCACGCTCTGTAATTAAAGCAATCTTCGTCAGTATGGTTAAATATTTGTGCATTCAAGATAAATCAGATGAAAAACTAATCACTTGTGTACTTTTGGTTGAATTAACTGTCGTAAACGTAGTTTGTGTTATTATGAATAGGAAGTTGTCGTATGTGAAGGATAATGTGGAGAACGTTTCCGTGGAATTTCAGCTATTGAGGTTAGTAGCAGTAGTACAGCTATGTCACTTCTAACGCACTTTTGTCACTAGAAAAGTAACTACATTTGAAAAAGTCACTAGATTAGTTTTCAAGGTCAAGGTTGCTCATACCCCACTTCTAACGCACTTTTATCACTAGAAAAGTAAATAGATTTGAAAAAATCACTAGATTGGTTTTCAAGGTCACACTGCATGTATATACTTCAAGGTCACGTATAGTTAGACGGACCCTAACTCACCGTGTACGTACGCGTACCCGGCCTCAAAGTTTATTCAAGGTCACCAAGCAATTCTTGGAATTTGGCTAAGTCAAGGCCGCGTGTTAATTCCTAGAAACCAATATTCGCCTGCAGGGGTATCCCGATCTTATACGTTCATATCCAATATTATCAGACCTTTTCCGATGATATCCTATCTTATCCGACCATAATCGATATTATCCGATCTTAACCGACGTTATCGGATCTTATCAAATGTTATCCCATCTTATCCGACCTTATCCGATATTATCCGCTATTATCCGACCTTATCCTATATTATCCGACCTTATCCAAACTTATCCAATCTTATCCCATCTTATCCGATCTTATCCGATCTTTTCAGATATTATCCAATCTTACCCGATCTTATCCGATCATACCCGATCTTATCAGACCGTATGCAATCATATACGATCTTATCTGATCTTATACGATCTTATCTGATCTTATCCGATCTTATCCGATCTTGTCCAATCTTATCCGATCTTATCCCACCTTATCCGATCATATCCGATCTTATCCAACCATACCCAATCTTATCAGATTTTGTCCGACCTTATCCGATCATATCCGATCTTACCTGATTATATCCGATGTTATATGATCTTCCCCGATCTTACCCAATCTTATCTGACTTTATTCGACCTTGTCCGATCATATCCAATGTTATCTGACCTTATCCGATCTTATCTGATATTAGCCGATCATACCCAATCTTATCAGACCTTATCAGAGCTTATCCGATCATATCCGATCTTATTAGATCTTACCCGATCTTATCAGTTCTTATCCCACCTTATCCGATCATTTCCAAACTTATGCGACCAAGCCCGATCTTATCAGATTTTATCAGACCTTATCCGACCATATTCGGTCTTACCCGATCATATCCGATCTTATATGATCTTACCTGAACTTATCCGGTCTTACCCGATCTTGTCTGCTTCTATTCGATCTTATCCGATCATATCCGATCTTGTATGATCTTATCCGATATTGTCCGATCTTGCCCGATCCTATACGATCTTATCCGACCTTATCCGATCTTATCCGATCATACCTGATCTTATCAGGTCTCATCCGATCTTATCCGACCTTTTCCGACCTTATCCGATCTTATCCGATCTTATCCGATCTTATCCGATCATACCCGATCTTATCAGACTTTATCCGACCTTAACCGATTATATCCGATCTTATATGATCTTACCCGATTTTATCCGATCTTACCCAACCTTATCTGATTTTATTAGACCTTATTCGATCATATCCATTCTTATCCGACCTTATCCGATATTATCCGATCATACCCGATCTTATCAGACCATATAAGACCTTATCCGATCATATCCGACTTTATCTGATCTTATCCGATCTTATGCGATCTTATCCCACCTTATCCGATCATTTCCGATCTTATGCGACCATACCCGATCTTATCAGATTTTATCAGACCTTATCCGATCATATCCGATCTTACCCGATCTTATATGATCTTACCCGATATTATCCGGTCTTATCCGATCATTCCTGATCTTATCAGGTCTTACTTAATCTTATTCGAACATATCCAATCTTATCTGATCTTATCTAACCTTATCCGATCTTATCCCACCTTATCGGATCATATCCGATCTTATCCGACTATACCCGATCTTATCAGAATTTATCCGACCTTATCCAACCATATTCTACCTTATCTGATCTTATCCAATCTTACTCGACCTTATTCCACATTATCCGATCATATCCGTTCTTATCCAATCACAACCGATCTTGTCCGATCTTATTCGATCTTATCCGACCTTATTCGATCATACCCGATCTTATCCCACCTTATCCGATCATATCCGACCTTATACGATCATACCCCATCTTATCAGCTTTTATCCGACCTTATCCGATCATATCCGATCTTATCTGATGGTATCCGATCTTCTCCGGTCTTATTCCACCTTATACGATCATATCCGATCTTATCCGACCATACCCGATCTTATCAGATTTTATCCGATCTTATCCGACCTTATCCGACCTTATCTGGTCTTACCCGATCTTATCAAATCTTATCCAATCTTATCCGATTATACCCGTTCTTATCAGTCATTATACAATCATATCCGATCTTATCCGATTTTATCCGATCTTATCCTTTCTTAACCCATCATATCTGATGTTATCAGGTCTTATCCGATCTTATTCGGTCATATCCGATCTTATCTAATCTTATCCAACCTTATCCGATCTTATCCCACCTTATCAGATCATATACGATCTTATCCGACCATACCTGATCTTATCAGATTTTATCCGACCTTATCCGATCGTATCCGATCATATCTAGTCTTATCCGCTCTTACTCGACCTTATTCCACCTTATCCGATCATATCCGTTCTTATCCGTTCACAACCGATCTTATCCGATATTATCCGATCGTATTCGATCTTATCCGATCTTATTCCACCTTATCCGATCATATCCGACCATACCCGACCGTATCAGACTTTATCCGACCTTATCCGATCATATCCGATCTTACCCGACTATATCCGACCTTATATGGTCTCCGATCTTATCTTACCTTACACAATCTTATCTAATTTTATTCGACCTTATCCGATCATATCCAATCTTATCTGATCTTATCCGATCTTATCCAATATTATCCGATCATACCCGATCTTATCAGACTTTATCAGACCTTATCCGATCATATCCGATCTTACCCGATCATATCCGATCTGATATGATCTTACCTGACCTTGTCCGACCTTACCCGACCTTATCTTATTTTATTCGATCTTATCCGACCATATCCGATCTTGTCTGACCTTATCCGAACTTATTCGGTCTTATCCGGTCCTATCCGATCATACCTGATCTTATCAGGTCTTATTCGATCTTATCCGATCATATCCGATCTTATCTGATCTTATCCAACCTTATCCGATCTTATACCACCTTATCGGATCATATCCGATCTTATCCGATCATACCCGATCTTATCAGTTTTTATCCGACCTTATCCGTTCAAATCAGATCTTATCTGATCTTATCCGATCTTACCCGATCTTATTCCACCTTATCCGATCATATCCGTTCTTATCCAATCACAACCGATCTTATCCGATCATACCCGATCTTATCAGATTTTATCCGACCTTATCCGGTCTTATTCTATCTTATCCTAATTAAATATTAATGCTTTATTACATTAAAATTTGTGGAAATAAATGTAAATGGGAAAAATGGTTTAAGCTCCTATAATTACTATTATACTATTTATAGCTATTAAGCCCCTTGGTAGTCAAAGTCAAAGTTAATAGTTCGGAGCATGAGTAGGTCTACCGCCAAATGCCGATTTTCCAGAGGAAATTCCCCGGGCTATTGTATCAGCTAGGCCCCCAGTACAGATATGTCTTCTAGCGAACATTTCGGCGTCGAATATTACTACGAACTGAGCGCCACAGGCGGAACGCAAACGCCTGCTCTGTATTCTTGGGTAAGCCCTAGGAATGACCTACCTCTTCAACCGATGTAATGTTGTTTTATTAAATTTTAATAAACAAAAGAATGAAAATGTAAACCTTTACCATTATCACACATAATAAAATACTTATCTTTTTGGGTTTTTTTATGGTGTATTTTAAATTATACAATCTAAACGTTTCGATAAAACTTACAGTTATCTTCGTCAGTAGTAATATCCGTTCAAATTGTTTACAACATCTTTAACAATTTGAACAGATATTACTACTGAGGAAGATAACTGTAAGTGTTATCGAAACGTTTAGATTGTATAATTTAAACTACACCATTAAAAAACCCAAACAATACGCATTTTAAAAGAATAATAATTGATCTATAAGTGCAATTAAATTCAAGAAAATTAAAACACACTTTTCAGACAAATAATAATCCTCAAGTTAATCCCAAAGTCAAACTCACTCGCGTTACTATCGTATATAACTGAAGAGGCCAAAAAAAAAAACTTCACTCACTCTAGCCACCATTGCATATAACCTAACCGACTAAATGCCCGAATAAATAAGTTTATATGTAACTAAATTTGTTAGCTTAGCAAAAAATTGTAAACAATTGGAAGGGAAGAACGAAATACCTGCATTAAGTAATGTAGCATAATCCATATGAAGTCTAAATTGCAACGTATGCATCTAGACGTGCAGTATCGTGTTTCTCTCTTAGTAATACGAGCAGACCTTATCATAGTAGTTCCGTTGGTAATGGACTGTGGGCAAAAACTTCGTCTATTTCAATCACACACGCTATCTATCTCGCTTATACCTAGTATGAAAAACACTAATTCAACATTTTCTCTTATATGAAGCAATATATGTAATTATTATCTCTTTCACGCAGGTGTCAGACATTTATTTATAGCACTATAATGTGCTAAATTATAAACCTGGGTAAAAAGTACAATTTATTTTGTTTTAATGTAAAAGTAATTGTGTTTGACTTTAAAAAATTATGTTTTAAAGGACAAACTTAAAACTGATTCAATGCATTGTTTTTGCAAAACTATAAATATTTCAGTAGGATAAAAAAATAGAAATGAATAAATAAGGTGTTACAATGTTTAATTAGTTTGTATGTATAAAACTAAATTATGTTTTGCTTTCAATTTAATGTAAAATTTACAATACAAAACTACAAATTGTATGTATACACACATATTGAGAAACATATTTATCTAAAGAGTGTTTAAATGTTTGCACTGTTTTAGATAAAATTTAAATTTTCAAAATTCCAGAATTGCTGTTAGAAGCTCTCATAAACACTTAAATTGCTACAACGGAAAATCAGTTGGTTTATTATAGTAAACGCTAAATATTTAAGTCTACCATATCATTGAAAATATACGTATAATTTGCTGTCTAACCAATGCAAAGATCGGGTAGGACCGGATAAAATGGGATAAGATCGCATATGATCGGATAAGATCGTGTAAGATCGGATAAGGTCGGATATGATCGGATAAGATAGGATAAGATCGGATGTGATCGGATAAGATCGGGCAAGATGGACTAAGATCGGATATGATCGGATAAGATCGGATAAGATTGGATAAGATCGGATATGATCGGGTAAGATCGGATATGGTCGGATAAGATCGAATAATATCGGATATGATCGGATAAGGTCGGGTAATATCGGATAAGATCGGATAAAACCGGATAAGATCGGATAAGATCGGATAAGATCGGATTAGATCGGATAAGATCAGATAATATCGGATATGATGGGATAAAGTCATATAAGATCGGATGAGATCAGGTATGATCGTATAAGATCGGGATACCCCTGCGGACGACCAAAGATTACTAGGAATTAACACGCGGTCAATTTCCAAGCATTGCTTGGTGACCTAGAATACACTGAAGCGGGGGGCGCGTACGTGCACGGTGAATTAGGATCTGTCTAGCTAATCGTGGTCTTAAAGGATATACAGGCAATGGGAGCGACCTCAAGGTCGCTCTCGTATATTCAAGGTCAACCTTGAAAACCTATCTAGTGACTTTCAAATCTAGTTACTTTTCTAGTGACAAAAGTCCGTTAGAAGTGGGGTGTGAGCAACCTTGACCTTGAAAACCAATCTAGTGACCTTTGTAGCGAATTATTTTAAATCTATTTACTTTTTTAGTGACAGACGAGAGGAAGAAGAATATTCTGTTGGTGCTACGTAAAGTAAACTTTTAATTTTTATTTTGCTGATGACAATAATAAAGTGTGTTGTATTTACTTTTGTTTATGTGGAGGATGCATTCGATTGCTTTCATGTAAAGTATGGTAGAAACGCCCTTCGGGAAATTTAGGAACAAGCGTATTAATTCACAAGATTTATTTGGTAAGACCTTAAATTCTTTTTTGTGTAATGTTGTACATTGAAGTTTATTTCAAGCAATTATATCAAAATTTATGTTACCGATATCTTAATTATTTCCGTTGTATTGATTTAAAATATTAATAATATAGCCTTGCAAGCGCTGACCAAATTTGATCATTATTTTTTTTTGGTTTCTTGTTTTGAATTGCGAAATGTAATGTATTTTTTATGTAACTGTACTAAAATTTGTAAATGCT